>JAOYSI010011915.1:16124-40175 GCA_025775065.1 Hiodon alosoides | reverse complement strand
CACTAATGTTTTCTTTAAAAATGGTACATGTATTACCAATTCTCCAAGGGTATGCAAACTTTTGAGCACAACTGTATGTGTGTGTGTGTATATATATATATATATATATATATATGTGTGTGTGTGTATATGTTCCACATTAAAAAGTCATACATTTCATGTAAGCAAGAAATGGAGAACTTATGTCAACAACTGGATACCTCTCCTGAACTCAGAGATTTAAGTGGCTCTGACTAGGTATTATAGGGGGTTGACACAGGACATGTGTTCATGTGATCTGATTTTGTTTTAAATAATGGAACACATTGGGTTACGAATGGCCATCAGGCCCCATAATATTTGTAGAAAACTCATTTATGTCGGTATACCTTCAGTTGTCCAAAAGGGACAGAGAGGAAGTTGACATTCTTTGTCCAGGAAGAAGTGGTCAGGCTGTTTTCACTCCGCAATACTCACAGCAATTAACTTAACCTCTGCCTTGACCTCAGGATAACCCGAGAGGCCCTCCTGGAGTGTTCATCGAGGAAACCTGCATCTGCCCTCTCCCAAAAGGAGAGTGAACTTTCCGGGTCAAAGCCCAGGACTTTTGGACTCCCAGGTCTGTCGCCCGCAGAGATCCAGCCCGAGCCTGCTCTCCTCCCAGTGGCTCAGGCCTATAGTCTGGACAAGCGGGATTCCGAACTTCAGGCACCCAGTCTCTACCCATCGAGGTGTTACCGCCTCCTCGACTAGTTGCTCCGTAAGAAGACAGTGGAGATTTTGCACCTGATCCAAATGACCGTTACCTCCCTCAGCCTGCGTCTGCTTCTTCTTGATACATGTCCAGGAGATATTCAGCTGGTAGGGACCAGTGCTCATATTATGTGGTAGCACCTTCGTTACCCTCTCACAGGGTGAGGTCGGGCAAGATTTTCCACGGCCCATGCTGAAAACAAGTTGCAGCTCCAGCCAAAGACGTTGAGCGCATGGCATTAACGTCGGGGGACTACCTGAGGGAGATTAAACAGTCTCCTGGACTTGCCCCTTGCTCTGTCCACCCATTCATAGAGCTGCAACCATCTGCTAATTCGGGGCAGTTTACTGTCAGCTCCACAAAGCCTTGTCCTGAGAATATTCCCCTTTCACTGATGGAAAGGGGGAATGCGATTGGTTCCTGTAACCCGAAAGTCATCCCAGATCAGTTATGGGAAATAACAGATGTGCTCATTGTGGGGCTTGCGTTTGGTTCCCGTAGCCCAAAAGTCTTCCCAGATCAGCGAGATGCCAGAGTAAGGGACTCGGGTGAACTTTTAAGCACGTCTTTATCAACAAACTTGACAACACAGAAAAACTCAACGGCGATGACAAATCAAAAACAAATCGCCCTCAATGGGTAACAACAAAATGAAACGGCTTTTAAACTTGTATCTAACGAACTGAGAAAAGCCTTTTTATGCAGCCTTCTTAAACCTCAAAACAAAACCCCAAGCCAAGAAAAGCACATACTCACCGATCTCTTCTTTGTCAGCTCAGCTGGCACTCTCTGTAAAGTACCTAGTGTTTGCACGCACCTGACTGTGGCATAATCAATACTCTCATACTTAACGAGGTCCGGGACATGGGCGGGGCCCCTCAGCTTGCCTGTCCATCAGGGTGTGCCTGGGCGTGTCCCCGGGGCTGAGGGAGGGTCTCCCGGCTGCTTGCCACAGGGGGGCTTTGCCTGTACTAACCTTGTGATCTGTCTCTCCCCCAAACCAATCAGCTAACTCACTAACATTCCTGACCGCTTTAGGTATAGGCCATGTGGTGTCCTTCCTTTTCTTTCTCAAGAACGGGAACTGGTCTTGTTGAGTTACATGCATGCAACGCCACTCATTTGATACGCTGGTGTTGTCTGCTATGTTTTATTTTTGTCGTATTGTTTTAGGCTCTCAGTGGTTACACGTGTGCCTCCATAACCAATGATTAATATGTTTGACATATTTACATTAACCTAACTCAGGACCGCTGGCTTAACCCTACTCTGCCTCTGACCATGTTCGGTCATTTCACAGTAAATACGGCATTTGCCCCTTTGTTCTGGGTATAGTCCGCCCATGTGACTATGGTCAAAATACTTTCTTCTTATCTCTCCTTATCTCTTTGTCATCCCCATTGTTTATTTTAAAATATTTTGTTTTGTTTTAAATAAAACTGCCATTTACTTGTTTACCCAGTGGCTAACGTGTCAATTTCATTCAAACACGCAAAAAGTCATTCACACCACTACACGTGATATAAGTGAATTCACATTGTACCTACCGTAGGTCTCTGGGAACATTGAGCTGCATTAATTCACATTCCCAATGCCATATTTCCAATAACCTGCCATTCAGGACTTAAACCACTTCCTTAATGCATCTGTTCTGGTACTGGGTACATTGTCGCAATTTAAAACATGTTTATTACCTCACAGTCCTTGAATAAATCACCACAGGGAACGGCTGATCACCGTTTTCTGTGACGTTGCTATGTAACCAGTGTGCACTGTTTTAACAGTTTTTAAAACAAGTCTAAAAGTCTCAGCTTAGCTTGGTTAAGCATTATCTTTTCGCACCTACCACTTTTTTTATTGCTATGGTGAATAAATGTGCTAAAACCAAACATCTTGTGTGGTGAAGGAAGGAGTTTAGCTAACTGTCAACCTTGTGCAAAGACTACGCTTATGGGGTGACAAAACTGATTTTAAACTTCTTGCAGACATGTTATGTACAGTTTATGAGTGTTTTATGGAGTGTAAGGGACCCCAAACCAAAGGCTAGCCGACATTTTTTAATGCTGATATGAAACACTTATATATGTATATGATCTCATGTGACGGTTGTGCAAAAAATTACAAATTTTAAATATAACCCTTACTTTCCTCACTAACCTTACTCGGTGGGAAAAAGCTTCCCCGTCACCTAAATGTGAAAGAAAATTTCCATTGCGGATTTTTTCAAGGACTGTATATTCTGCATATGGAATATTTTGAAATTTTGCATTAAAATATTTGATGTTACACTTTAATGCATTGCATCTTTCAATATTATATCAAATCTATTTCCTGACAGAAATATCTAAAAACGTGGTAAAAACTGTCCCTCACTTCGGTACGTGAGGTAAAGACTTGTCACGGCCCCTTTCATGTTTGGTTTTTCCCTAACAGCACGTGGAGCTACACGGCCATTTGATTTGTTGTTGAACGTCCAACCAAATGGACTGTTGTTAACAGTCACAAAAAGTCATACTTAAAAAAAAAAAAAAAAAGTTGACAACTGTAATGGACACAGAAATACGTTTCAAATTTCTCACCCAATGCCTTTAAATAAATTACAATCCAGTGATGTGCGATCATAGATCGCGAGGCAAATGTTTTCAGAGATGAAATCCATAATAGGCTCCAGTGCACACGTCATTATCTCCTGTCTCTGAGTTCTCCCATGAAAACATCCTGTACATGAAAGATTCAGAATGGATTGTAAAAGGAGTTTTGGTTTTGTGTGTTCTTCTCAGGCCCGTGTTCTTTCCTTTTCTTTTCTTTTTCAGAGTTTAAAGCCACGAGGATGGAAACTATTAATTGCCTGTAAAACTTAAAAAATTAAACACGACCATAATGGTCTTAACCCAGTTGAGGTAATGTGTGTGGTAGTTAGATGAAGACAATGATGAATCAGCCATTAATGCAGACACAGCCTCAGAAAGCCACTGAGGAGAGAGTGGCAAGTTCCGCAAATGTACCATCTGCCGGGGTTTATTATGTGTCAACCCAATAAGATTGACCATTTTTATTCTAACTTATTTCTATATTGAGAACGTTGGGGGGGGGGATGAGAGAGAGAGAATTCAATTGAAAAAAAGGGAAATGGTCCAGTATCACATTTGAATGTCTACATATAGAGAATATATTTTATATGGTTGAACAGTATGTAATCACGCTTTGTACATATAAGTTCAAATATTTTGCTGGAATATTAAGTGTGTCTACATGTCTACGTGACCTCGTTCACAGAAGACATTGCCAAAACAAGGGAAAAGGGAATTTCTTAATCGTTGTCATTGTTTTCATAATCCAGGATCGGCGCATTCGCAATTACCATATTCAGGTCAAATGTCTGTGTGGCAAAGTGGGGCTAGTTGGTAATTCCTGACCAGGTAACAAATAAATTTAAGTCAGAGGAGGGATGTATCGTGGTTGGGCTGCTGCGATAATCTGATTAGCATCCCATCCTAAGGTAGAGGTACATGAGAACATGTCATTCTGACACCCTAGCCTGGAAGAAATGCGCCGTAACCCATTCAAGGAAGCGCTTCGCTCCAGGCCTGTAACCAGAGGGGCCTGGTTCGAATCCCGCGGAGGGCACTAGTGTAAAAAATTAATTGGTAGCCAGAGGGATGCAGACTAAATTTCCTGGTGCAGGCCGCTGTCTGTTTCCGTGCCGTAAAGCAAGGCCCTCAACCCCTCGCTTGAGGTCTCTCCAGGGGCACTGCAACCTGGTAGCCCCTGTCCTCTACCCAAACTGACCCCTGGGGTTCTTGAAAAATGAGAACTGGTTCTCAATGTAAGTTACCTGGTTAAATAAAGGCTATTATTAACATGATATTATTTTATTTATTACTGAGGGATCATACACTCAAATTTTAAAGCGTTTTTCCAACAGATACTAATGCAGCACATTTTTGCATCCATTTACAGATATATGATCAAATGATATCACATAACATAACCACACTGATTTAGCATTTTTTAAATTTAACAGTTGGGTACCGTCAGCATTCAGCATTTCAATCTATAATTTTAAGGTGTCCCAAAGATATGAAAAAAAAATAGTAGTTCTAATCAGGTTTGGAAAACTAACTGGACATCTGGCTAAAGAAAACCTCCCAGCCATGCCACTGAGTCCCATAGGGTGCCCAAAGCAGTCTGTATTTATAGGATAACTTGACATTTTAATAAAGGCCAGCCACAGGGGTAACTAAGCAACTAGACGTGTTCCTAGGTTTGAATTTAGAACACTTGCTTAGTTTTAACCTTAGTACTTAAAACATGCGTATCAGTGTTTGTTAAGTCATATAAACATGTTTTTCATGTCAAGCTTAGATTTTCCGGCAAACAAATCATTAAAAAACCCACTATTTGCTAAAAAAAACATTTTAGAGAATCAGGCAATAGGTGGACAGTGAGTAGTTACTAAACTGACAGAATCATTTTCCATCTTCTGAATTCCTTAGCAGGAATACATATGAATGCAGTAGCTGAGGAACTCGGGAAGATGTGTATCAAACGTGCTTTTACTCCCTGTTGCTTAGAGAACGGTTTTGTTTTCATGTTCTTTCCTCGCCTCCAACAAAGACAAGGCCGTGCTTCAGGCTTGGCAAAACACAAGTGTTTTTCCCCAAAGCAGAGTCCCACCAAATTTTCAAAATTATGCAGTTATACGTCCATAACGTCTGCAAGTAAGCACTTAACTGGTCAGCTAACTCATTCCTTCTGGGATTTGGTATTTTGGAAGGGGCAATGTACCTCTTCAATAAATAGTAAATAAATCAATAAATAATCAGCTTGAATAATTAATAATTAGCATAATTTTTACCTGCTTGAGGGCTATCTATTTTTGTCCTAAACAGTTGGGTTTTGGTTTATTTCTGAGCCACAGATTAAATTAGTATGACGTGGTTATGTATCAGGCGTGTATCTAATATTAGTATTTTTATTAATTATCTTGAATAAAATGTCAAAATGGTTAATTAATATAATTAATTTTGTATGGCAAAAATACTGAGTGGTATTTGAAAAATGTGAAAACAGCTCACACAGACTCAATACTTGGTTGTCAAAAATTATAATTAGCATAATTAATTTAACATTGAAAAAAAATCCCAAGTCGAAAAAAAAAATAAAAAATGTTAAGATGACAAAAGAGAGATAAAATATTGAACTGCAGATTTAGAATTTCAGGTGAATTGTTAATAGCCTTGAACCATTAATACAGAAATACGAAGAGAGTTATGATAATGAATTTAACAGTGAGTTTATGGCAATGACATTGAGCATATATATATATATATATATATATATATATAAAGACTTTTAAATTAAATTTTGTCCAAGGTGCATGCATCACTTGTTTGGAATATATCTTCTGTTGCTTTCGTTCCACAATATTAAAGACACAATATAGAGACATGATAAGCATGGTTAAAATACAAACCTGCACAATTTTAGGCCGGATTAGCTCTCCCATCTCTATAAATCCATTTATAATGCAAATGAAACATTTATTTTATTTTACCGATCCACTCTGGTGTGCCTGCATCTATGTGCTTTTATTTGCACTTATAAATGTCAGAAACAATTGGAAGTGTTTTAATTATGTTTTGGGGGCTAATTTTTACCACATGCAAAACAGTTTAAACATATAAAACAAACAAAAAAAAAAAAAAAGCATTTTAAATTCATGACAAAAAATTTAAAAAATGCATTATTCTGCACACATACAACGGCCTTGCGATTAAGGTTTAGCATTTAATTATTAACGTCCATACAAGTCCGTGTTCTTGAACAGTCAGGGCCCATTCCGCAGCGTACTTACGAGAATGCATTAGTCAACATTTAAGCATGCATGATTAAACTGGAAAAAGACCATGGACAGATTGATTTAAGCGATGCCTTGATGCTTCGGGTTGAGCCAAAGGTGATGTCTCGACGTTGCTGCAGAAAGAGTGAAAATTCCCAGCGCGTCTCTATCGCTCCTCGCACTTCCCCACTGAAAATACCTTTGGCAGCCGCGGTGACTAATCCCGGGACACTGCAAACTTAGCTCACGGTGGACCGTTACGCATCTGTTTACTTGTTTCCTGCACGCGTTGCGATGTTGTTGTGAATTATTTGGGGACATCCGCTCAGACTAAATTAGTGACCTTTCGTCTTATGTAGAATTTTGTGATGGCGAGAACGACTGGGAGAGCGGTCAAGCAGAGATTTTTTTTGCGCGTGCTTTTTGTCCCTTGTCGGCTTCCATAGTTAGAGGCCTGGGTTGGGTGGGCCGTAGGCTGGGGCTTGGATTTCTCAGAGGCAGTTTTCTGTCAGTCAGACAGGCAACTTTTTCCTTACCTCCAGCTGCATTCTGTGCCAGTAAGCTCTGGCTGTGTTTCCACACCTATGGTACAGACAACTTGCCAGGAGGTTTTACCACCAGCTAGATGACTTTGGAGCAGACGAGTGACAGCAGCCGGGGGAGAATAGCGGGGAACTTTGAGCCAGAAGCCTCCCTCATAATGAGCCCGGCACTGTGTTGTGTAGTGTGGCTGGTGTTAAGACTTAAATGTACCGGTTTTCTCTGGCTGATGGGGACGCTAACAGCCGTGTGTTGGGGTGTTTGTTATTTTTAGATGTCTTATGTGTTGTCTTTCGTTGTGGTTTCCTGTGTGTCTGCCTGTTTTTAGGGGGTTTTTTGTGTTTAATTAAAAAAAGTGTTAATTTAAATTGCAGTCCTGTGGGGTTGTCAGATTGCGTATACCCACCTAAGTTATCATTTTTTTTAGTGTCTCTCCTTTTTTCGTAATACAAAAATGTGTCAGAAGGCCCTGGATGTTAACGTCTCCCCCAGGGCGGTAGCCCGAGGCAGGCCACTGCAGACTGCAGTAACCACGGGGAGCATAAAATCCCAATTTAGCTAAAGTACTGAACAGGAATGTGGGCGATTGTGTTTTCATCAGTTCAATTAGAAAAATCCTCTTTTGTAATAAAACGTTTAATTTGATTGCACTGTTTTCTCCTCAGTTGGACTGGCGGGTGGAACGGAACTGGGTGCAGTTTTCAACCGTGCACCCCGTGAGAATTTTATTAACAAAAAACCTGTTTATTGTTTAATACATAATCGCTCCACGACTAACGATAGCGTCCGACTACAAAGGACGGTCATCGTGCGCAGTTCAGTTGGAACTGAAACCAGACGTCTCGCCGCGGATGTTCATTATTCCATTACCCTGAAATATGTTTGCTGACAGCGCTTGTACGAGGCGGCAGTAATGTCATTTTAGATATTCATAGACCTTCGCATTTTACAAACTAGTCTGAATGTACGCGAATGAGAAGAAGAATGAAAACAGTTTAACCATTACTTACACAAAGCAATGTTTTGGCTTAGACAAATCAGATGAGAATAATAGGATTACAACCACTAAGCCCATGTCAAAATAGATTTAGGTCTGTGCCTTAAGGCACACGATCACTTAGCAAACACCATGAGTCTCTTTCTTGCTCTCTCTCTAAACCATATGTTTTTTTATGCAGAGTATAACACGTTTTAACAATTACTCGCACATTTTATCGTTTTTGTGGTACAATAGTGTGTCAGTTTTGGTGTTTATCAAATATTTTGTCAGTTTATGCTTGCCCCATGCAACCTTGTTTCAGCTACATAAACGTTAAAATAAGCAAAGTTACACTTAGTAAGAGAAAGTAGTGAAACATCAAGCTGTGTTGTAACATTCAATCCGACGTGAGTGAATGCTTGAAAAATAATAAAAAATTAAAATGACGGAAACACAACCTTTTTCTGTCAACCTCCTGTCACAACCTTTTCCATGGCAAAACTTTTGATCAACGTAAAGGTCAGCACTAGGTGTTGAAATATAATTATTTTATTTCATTTTTTACAGATCTGCACATCACCTGAGAGAAAGAAGGGGAAATAGTATTTTAAAAGACTAATGGAAATGGGAATACACTTGAAAATAGAAAACATAATAACAAATAATAAGTGTTCGAGGACCATATGATGGCAGCGTTTATCAACACTGGTTGAATCAAAACAATATTTTCGTATTTGAGGCCTTGTAAGGTCAATAAAGCACGCCATTTCCAGTTAGAACTCTTTGGTCTATTTTATACTGGATAATTCATTTTAATAAATGTAAAACGTTATCAAAAACCATGTTATAGACTACATCAGTGAGAAATATTTTGTGTATTTCCTGTGCATTCAGGGAAGAGAACTGGACTGCAAATCGTGGACCAGTTACAGGACATTATTCAACACACAGTAAACGCACAATCTGCGATTAATAAAATATAGTGGTGTACCCCATTTACATACTCCCCCCCCCCCCCCGTACAATTTCAATAGAAATGAAAGCCAGCCAAACACCACCGTTTTGTATCTGTTCTTGACTGCTTCTTAGATAGTGTTTTAAGTGTTGCATAGTGGTTATTTACTGCAGGTGGGGGGGGGGACAACCTTTTGTTATCTTGATGGTATAAGGGTACATGAATAAATGTAAAAATCACCATCAACGCCTATAGGCTTTTTTTCTGACAAGGTCGCAAGACCGTTTCCAGAGTAAGCCGTCTCCTTATCAAATAAGGGCAGGGGCGTAACAGTCTCTGTACAGCAACAGTCTATATACACACATAAAACCTGCCCTTGTGATGTCATTTCTTCTTTTGCCCTTTTTTGTCCTGTCTCTCTCTCTCTCTCTCTCTCTCTCCCAGGTGTATTGGTTCATTTCTGATGTGGGTGTGTCCACTCACTGATCGCTGTCCGTCTGCCTGTCTTGTCGCTGTCGTCCAATCACAGGACGACCCTTCTCGCGCGTATACCGTGCCGTTTCTTCCGCGAAAGTGCGCGGTGGTTTGGAGTTTCTGTATATGCGACCCAGAGAGATTGACTTATCATATTACTGTAGCGAATTACTTGGTTTACTCATCGTAACTTTGTGTCCCTATTTAGTTTGTCTAACCGACCAGAGTGTGCTGTGTGTTTAGTGCCTTGATCCGTTTCCCTCTGGTTTCCTTCACCTACCAGAAGGGCTAGATGGGAAACACATGGGTATGCACCTCATCAGTTTGGCAAATCATTACACCAGGTTAGGAGGAAATGTGTCACCCCTTACTGTAGTGGTTAGGTTAGTTCTGAGGGCTTAGTAGAAGTTAACTTCTAAGTAGTGTAGTGATGTAGGAAGCACAGGGCTATCTTTTTAAAATTGATTTTCGACACTCCGTTCAAATACCCCTCCTCCTACCCCCTGTTATTTTCCATATCCAGCAATTCTGGACCCAATTTTAGTGTCCACCGTTTGTCACAATCATACTTTTTCTTTGGAAACACTGTAAGTTAAATAAATATCCCTATTTTGGGTTGATGTTCTTGAGTTGTTGGGTATATTTGTGTTTGTACACGCCACTCACCGATCACTCCCTAGCCATTACCACTGAAGTAACATAGACAGAACTGGCAAAAATCACGGTTACTCCTGATATCTATGGACAGACATGAACGGCGATAAAAAGGAAAACGACGTTCTCCTCAGATATTCCGAATGACCCTTGTCAACAAGACATCGGTGTTCTGGAATAGCCGAGAATTTCCACTGTTGCATTCTGTTATTTTTACGTAGATTGAAACTCTTCGTCATGCCACATTGCCTATAGCACGTCGTTACTTCTACGACTAAATTTTTTTTCAAAAATACAATTTGATCTAAGCTCTAATGTCCATTGGTTATTTGAAAGCAGTTTTGTGTGGCTCTTGAAATGTCGACCGGAGATACATTTCTTTTTTTTTTGTAATGCCTAGGATAAGCAGCCTCTCCATCAATGCTGAGACCCAGTTTAAAAAGTGACCTGACTTGTACCCCTTTTAGCAGACCAGATACTCTTTAAGCTGTCTGAATTAACCATATGGCTTTATAACGGTCAGTGATTTCCCCTCACATGACTGGAATGAACTTATCCACGCATCTTAAAAAAACATTTTCCCTGTGGGGAAAACAACATATTCATTTTTTTTTTAAAAAGAAAAGAAAAAACTGTGTCTAACATTTCTATTTCTCTGAGTTAGTACTGCACTGTTGTATAACTGGCAAACAACAAATACATTGCAGGGAATCTTGTTTCCTGGATAACACGGTGATGCACAATGAAGGCTGTGAAAGACAGGGGGAGTTAATTCGGAGGATTTAATTGTGTTAGACTACTTTTGTCAAAGGGAAATAAATTCACATAAAACAACTTTGCCTGGCTGTTTGTGAGCAGTCCGCCTCGCGTTTAACATATGGCTCCACGCTTTTTAGAACGAGGCCAAGTTTAACCTACTAGAAAAGGGCAGAACGTACACAAGCTCCTCGGATGAGGAACTACCTGCAACCTTCCCAGTTAAAAGGAAGCAGAGTAAAACGCAAAGGACTAACTCATTCACAAGGTAAATGTAGTCTAGTTACAAAGAACATTAAAAGAGAGTGCCTGTTCTCTGGAAGATAAAAGCTTTCATTGTTCTTTTCAATAAAAGGGGACTTTTTAATGTGGAGAAAAAAAAGAAAAAACCCGTCCTGGCGCCACAAGCCTTTGTTTAAACAAAGAAAAAAATCTTGTAATTTTCTAGCCCGGCATTTATTCCCTGTTCTGAAAAACCATCAACTCGTGAATATCAATGTGCCTTGAACTAATCAGTAAAACACCGTTCTTTTAAATATGACTTTGTCTAGAATGTTTGTTTTTTTTGTTTCTGCCAAGATCTGTTCTTGCAAGCTTTATGGTAGCTATAATTACAGCAGTGAAGTTTTATATTTGTATCATTGGGAAGTTAATCTATCTATAGCAAATGAATGTTCACTGAAGGTTAAGGGTACTTCTCACAAATGATTACTGCGTCGGCTGCCGTTTATTTAATTATTTTTTTATTTTTATTTTTTTGGAAACAAGACAAAAGACTTTGTTTTCCGTGATAATGTAGTCAATTAGGATTCGTTTCGAACCTACGACTATTAGCAAGATGAAAATATGTTTGTTTTTCAACAAATAATAACATTTATGTAAAATAATTAAAACGTGTCTCATAGTATGCTGCCTGACAAATATTCAGGTTAATATTTATGTTTTCCCTTCTGATATAGTCAGTAGTCTTATGGGACTCTTGAAAGCCATGATTGAAAGATAATTTGACCACCCTAAACCAACGGGATTATTTTCTGTACTGTAACGACTTGAATTTAACACGATGTAAAAAATGTAAAGTAGTTCTCTGGGTTTTTTTTGTGCACATTTTCCCTACAATGTAGAAGACGGCTGGAGCCAAAGTCGGCAGTAGTAGTGCAGTCTATCGACATTTTGGTCTAACCAATCTGAAATGCAGGAACGTACCTTAACCTCAGCATGACGTTTCCAGCAACACAGGCACATCACATTGAAAAACAATAAAGTCAACTCCTTACAACGGCATATTGGATAATTGCAAACTCCATTTGGTTCAATAGCACGCAACTGGTCCAATTTTAAAACGCATGGTTTTACATTTTTTTGTCAAGCCAAAACATCTAAGCTGGAAGCTAAATTTGAGGTTAGCATTTTACAGGTTCTAAGAAAGTTTACCAGCAACGCATTTCATTTTCATTGAACAGTTTCTGAACTCATTATTCAGAATTATTAACCTATACTCATTTTCTATGAAGATGTGAGCTAGCGAAATTAATCGATACGTTTTTAAATATGCGGCTAAACAGATATGGAAAAAAATTAAAGCAATTAAAAAATCATGGGCTAAGCTTTTTTTTTCTTTCTTTCTTTGTTTTGGCGACATTGAGGCTGCCCATAGTGGTTTATTCTGTTCAAATCTTATTTTTTTATGACCTCATCTTTCTATAGCTTTCTATAGTTCTACACTGAGCGAAATATCGCCTAACGATTAGGTAACCATAAAAGTGATCGAATCAAGTCTGTTTATTATACATATACAAACAAAGAAAGTCTTCGTTCAAGAGCAATAATAACAAGCCAACTTGTAACCTAGTGCACCTGAATCCAAGAGTAATATGGACTGACAGATGTACAGTTACAGTCTGCACCCCCGGACATAATCTTGATTGTTTTTGGTCACGGGGTCATGTATGTTGTTTTTAAACCACCAATCTATCAGTTTGATAGAGTAGCAACTTTTTAAAAAGTAGTCCTTGAAAAGACACTACCTTGTATTCGATATTCCAGATTTTCGACACGCTCTATATTCGACGCTGCCCGGTATTCGACACTGCTCTATATTTGACACGGCTCTTTCTCCAATTTGTCCCAGTTCGTCTCCTTGAATTGTTTTGTTTTTATTCTAAATAATTAAATACTCTGCATTCTGTCCACGTTTAATGAAGTTAACTGTCCACGGCTATGAAGTTAACTAAATTTGACTTAATTTTCTTTATCAAAGTATGAAGCTGACTTCAGACTGACAGTCTCAAGATAGGTCGGAGGGATGTAGAGTCGTTTGCAATGTCAGTGAGGACTATATTGCAGAAGCAGTATATCTGTGTGTTTGTTTGGGGGGGGGGGGGGGGGCTGTTGGAGGGATTTATTTTGGGGGGTAATTTAGAGGGTATTTTGATTTTTTTCTATGACTGACTCTGCCCCCCTCAAATGAGTTATTTCTCAATTACGGTAACCCCCTTAATCTCTTTGTTGTATTTGAGGGGTTAACAGCAAGTGCCGATAAGCCTATAATGTATTGCGTAATGTGCTCTGAAATAACCCTAAACAGAGTTGGAACAATCCAATACATAGTTTATTGTCAGGCAGGAGCCAATTAGGGTTAAAGCCAATCACACTTAGTTTAGTCTTATTCCATAGCACCTGCATCTGTCTGAAGTAGGCTTGCAAGTGGGCACTGTGTAAAAATAATCGGACATGGCTTTGGGCCTGTTTATGAAAAGTTTGACACCATTTCTTTGGTTTCTCAAACTACTGTACTTAAAAGATTAAGCATTCGAGACACTTAAACTTTTTTTTTTATGTTTCACCACACAGCAAGCATCCTTGAATTTAATTAATATTTTCAGAGGATTAAATACAACAATAGATTTTATTGAATAGGTAACAGAGGAAATAGTCAGCATAATTCAGCATGATCTCTAAGGCAAATACACTGTCGGAACTCCATTAGTGTGACAAAATGAATATGTATAAATGAATATTTGCTATTCCTCCCATATTCACACACACGTGCGTGCGTTGATGTGCAGTAGACATTGACATCTATTTAATAATACATGCGTTTATCTCTGCCTGTTAAGTTATAGCAAACACAGAATCTGGGACTGAATGAAGACGGTGACAAGCCGCTAATCGCATTTCATAAAATTGCATTTAATGGTCTTCTTTTCTTTTGTTTCTGTTACTTCTTCTAGTTACAAAAATAAAAACAAATACGAAATATATTAAATACAGTTATGCATGTGGGTTGTATAAGTTTTGATTTGATCCCGGCCTCTATGTTTGCTACGACTGATTAGGCACAGTACTGTTTCTGCCACTTTCTGACATCAGGTAGAAACATTTGCTTTAAAATGCGGGCTTAACGAGGAACTCTAAGTGTGAAAGCACCTTGTGTCTTCAAATGCCGTACCTCTGTGATGTGTTTTTTTTTAATCATTTATTTATTTTAAAGAAGGAAAAATGTGTTGCGTACGGACAACAACAAGCAATTTATACCTACTGTAAGTCATTTATAAACATAAAATGTGGTGTTGGCAAATGATGGCAAAAGCAGTAAAATAAGACAATTATAATAATAACAGAGCTAGACACATAATAGGGACTGTTATGTAGTAAGTGACACATTTAATAGGGACCAAGGCTGGGATTTACAGGATACAACTAAGGTAGTGATGAATTCCCATTTTCACATAGGTTGAGGATCGGTTGGAAAAAAATGTTCCAGGTCTGTTTGCAATTTTATAACAGATCCTTTCCATTACCACACCCCGGCCGGGTCTCCACATTAAAAAGTAAAAATTTTCTCTGGTTTTCAGAATTTTTACATTATTCTCTTAGCTAACAACGTGGAAAGAAAGATGAGTTGTGCCTCGTGTGTTCCCAGGGATATGTGAGGGAACTGCCCCAAATAAACCAGTGGTTTTGTTTCTTTCTTAACGGCCTTTGAGAGACGACTAGCTTTTAAGCTCCTAATATGAGTGTAGTTTCTGACATGCGAGGAATTAAGTATTAAGTGGTATTGTTCTGAAGATGTTGGAAGGATGCTAAATGCGTATAGATGTATAAGTCCTGTATTGTAGTTACCTATTTTTCTCCACTGGGAGAAGATCATCCAGCACAGGAGTAAATGTGTGGTTCAGACACTGTGGGATGTCTATATATACGCTGGGCAGCTTTAGGAATGATTTCACTTGTTTACAGGTAGAGACGTTGTTGTGAAGAATAGGGTTGTGGTTATGAGGGGACTTCTGCACGTAGACTGAACCATTTATTACAGGAAGACTATAGGTATGTTGACAGGATAGATGTTCAGACGAGAGTCGGGCTGGCATATCATCCTGAGAATCTTCAGGAAACCCCATTACCGAAGGAGATTATATTCAGATAAGCTGCCCAGTAATACCACCTAAATTCTGTCTGTCCAAAACCCTTACAAAGGTGCTTTTTGTCACTGCTTTGTTTCTCTCTGTAATACAGGTAGTTGTTGAATCCAGCTTTTTACAGTAACTCAACGGGTGACTCAAGTTTGTCCACTGAACGGGATATAGGCTATAATTCACTGTTGTAACAATGCATCTTGTAAACATAAAAAGATCCAAATTTTAAAATGAATCACAGAAGTGGAGCAAGTGATGTTTTAGTCTTAGATTTGTACAAGACATTGTCTGCATAAAGTTCAATTTAGTGTTGGTGGCCTGTTATTGGTATTGGTTTGATACTGTAACGAGAGTGACTCAGCATAGGGAAACCGTGATTCTTCTCGTAAACAGCCAAAATGGCTGATATACATTCTGGTTCATGACTGCAGAAGCTGTAGGTTGTTTATAAATCCCCTGCCAAAGCCAAACTTCTCCAGTAACAAGATCATATAATCCCACTAAATATGGTCAAACGTCTTTTGTGAGTCTTCAGTGCTCCTCTCGGGCCTGTACATTACATTAAAAACTACATCCAATGTTGAAATTTATATGATGGTCGGCATAAAGCCTGTCTGGTAAAAATGTACAATACTAGAGATGTATTCCTGCAGTCGATCTTGCTCTATGTTTTTTTCTCTTGACTGAGAGCAGAAACATCTGGCAAACTGACGACATTTCAGTTGGGTCTCTGTCTTTCTTTATGAACGCTATGTTTGCCTGGTACAAAGATTGGGATGCTCTGGCCAAAAAATGGTCATTTAAAGTTTAATCACTTAGCAAGTATAGCCGGCGGCTTCTGTTGGTCCGATGGTTTGGCTTTAAGAGCGTAGGGACTGGCGAACGGTCTGAGAATTCTGAGAAAACCGTGTGATATTTTAGCGATCCAAACGGAAATGGTCTCTCCTTCAGTAGATTTGGTGTACTGTCTGCCAGCCGGATTCAAAAGTCTCCAGATGTCTACTAGATTTTGGCGAACTAACATTGTATTTAAGCTGATACTTAGAAAAAGGTCATCAAACTTTGGACTAAATACATTTACTGAAGTTACCAATGAGTATGGTATAAGAACCATGGGGATGAGAATCGTGGAGCTACACATAAACAGGATAATTTTTCAAAATGTAACTGCTAAGCTCCTGGCCTTAGCTTCAACGCTGGCCTGGTGAGCTTGACCTATCCAGTTAGACCAAAGTCATTGCTATGGGGATGGCGTGTGCTGACCAGCTGACTGTCTCGCATCCACAAATATTCAGACAGATGTTGCTCTGCTTTTTGTGGAGAGTTTAAGTTGCTCGTCGATCAATTCAAAGTGGCTTTGAATCAGGCTGGGAAGGGAAAGTACTTGAGGTTGGCATCCTTACATCTGGCATCTAACTCATCCTGTGTCACCTGTATTTATGGTGTAAGGAGGAGTGTGTCACCTGTGTTTATGGTGTACAGCGGTGTGTATCACCTGTGTTTATGGTGTACAGCAGTGCGTCACCTGTGTTTATGGTGTACAGTGGTGTGTGTCACCTGTGTTTATGGTGTACAGTGGTGTGTGTCACCTGTGTTTATGGTGTACAGCGGTGTGTATCACCTGTGTTTATGGTGTACAGTGGTGTGTATCACCTGGGTTTATGGTGTACAGCGGAGTGCGTCACCTGTGTTTATGGTGTACAGTGGAGTGCGTCACCTGTGTTTATGGTGTACAGCGGTGTGTTTCACCTGTGTTTATGGTGTGCAGCGGAGTGTGTCACCTGTGTTTACGGTGTACAGCGGTGTGTTTCACCTGTGTTTATGGTGTACAGCAGTGCGTCACCTGTGTTTATGGTGTACAGCGGTGTGTATCACCTGTGTTTATGGTGTACAGCGGTGTGTATCACCTGTGTTTATGGTGTACAGCGGTGTGTATCACCTGTGTTTATGGTGTACAGCAGTGTGTATCGGTGAACGTGTGCACTGAACAGTGCTCTGGCATGAGCAGGCAGTGGCCATGTGATGGCACCCCCGTGAGATAAGCTAGCACTTGAGTCAGCAGCAGTCTTGCCGGATCTGGTCTTGCAGGATCTGTGACCTTAGCGTTGCCGACAGCCATGGCCATATGCATGGGAAGAGAGAGACGGAGCGCTCAATGGGAGTTTGCCGGGTAGATAGTGGTGTAGTGGTAAACACACTGGGCTTTTCATCAAAAGGTTGTCCGTTCACACACGCGGAAAGCTACTGCTGATGTTCCCATACAGAGTGGTATCTCCGCTGAGTTACTCTTGCTGTGGATCAGGTGTAAAATTGTATGTTATAGAAGATGTTCTGGGTAAGGGTATCTGAGAAGAATCTAAATAACAGTAAGAATGAATTTGGCCACCGTCTGTGTGTTTGGATTTGTGGTGAACCACTACTGCACGCTACGCTGGTCCCTAGAGCCTCTTAGTTTCAGTGTCCAAGCCATCATTTTCGGATGTTCTCATGGTGTTCTGGGACGTTGGAGCCGGGAAGAGAGGTGTGATTGACGGACGGGGAGGCAGGACACGGCGGGGGCACACTTTTGTGTGCGGGGTGCGGTTCTCATCTGCGGTGCGTGAATAAGATGCGCGTGGTTTGATTAAGCAGTCTGGATTTTCCCTTCCGCTCACACATTCACTCTCTGTGTTTGAGAGAGCCGTGTCTGTGGAGACTGGGCCCTCCCAGAAGAGAATAAACCGCAGCCTGTTCACTCTGAGTGTCACAGTTTATTTTCTTTTAAGTTGCGATTTATTTACTACTGATAAATAATTAAATTAACGGTTATTGTTCTCCAAAAGAACAAGACTGCAGAATAAGTACACACTCAGTTTTTTTGTGTTTTTTTGTGTTTTTTTTTTTTTGTGAACCAGCTTTGTATCGTAGAGCTGGAAATGTTATCACACCAAAGTAAAGAAAAATCCAAAAAAACACAAAATCCCTTGCGAGGCGTGACTTGCAAAAGGAACACTTAATCAGTAAGCAAAATCCTTCAAGTGGATTCTACGGTCTTTCAAAGTTTCAGACACCAAGTGTCAGATAGTGGGTGAACACTGAGGCAGGTGTTCTAAATGCTCTACCCCAAAAGTGCTGATCTGTACTCGTGTGTAATCTGTCCACTTTGCACGCAAATGTGTGCAGTCGCTAGGGTTAACACCTCTGACTTCCCTCTCCCAATAAACTATGACCTGCTCCGCCATTGTCTGTCCCAGACATGTTTCTACCTCTCTCGACAAACATCGATCGCAGGCTACCTCAGGAAATTTGCGGCTTCGTGTTGTGACAGAGATATGGCGCTAATGAAGTGTTATAGTTCCCCCCCCCACTTCCTTTTACCCCATGCCCGTCTCTCCATGGATTCATAATTACAATGCCGGGAACCATAGGGTGAGACGATTTGCTCACTTCTACAGTATCATGCATTATGTTCTATTGTGAAAGGCCCAGTGCTGTTTATTGCATGTGAGGCATTGGGAGGGAGGGAGGGAGGGAGGGAGGGTTTGCGTTTTGGGCATTGAAGGGTACTTACCTGTAGGGGGCACCAAAGCTGTCAGCTGTAGTGTGGGGATCCAGGAGAGGCAGACAGAAGAGCTTTTGCTGTGGAGGAAGACGTGTAGGTGCAGTGGGCATGATCAGTCTCAGTCTCAAATCATTGCTTCTTATTAATGAGTCTCATATTTAAATCCATTTGCCCATACATTTAGAACTGCATCCATTTATATAATCAGAAGATGTTGGCTGTAGACAGAAGTTCTTTTAATAGTGGTGAATGGAAATGTAAATGAAATTAACAATATGAAAATCTGGTAAAAAGATAAGATTTTATTACAAAAAGGATTTGACAAACAAAATGAAGGACAATTGAGTGAGGGAATTGATGGAGAAATTAATCTGAGGTAAAGGAACAAAATGGCAGAGTTCAGCCACATGGGTTGGGGGGTGTGGAATAATGTTCCCAAAAAAGGAAGATAAAATGCCAAGGTTTGAGTTGTGGGGAGTTAACGATTGTGTATCGTTAAAGTTAGCGAAGGGCAGATCAGAGCTTTACGTTAAACTGGGTGGAGTTAATGAGTATATTCCCAGAAGTCAGATCGCACGCCAAAGCGTTACGTTAAACTGAGTGGAGTTAATGAGTATATTCCCAGAAGCCAGATCGCACGCCAAAGCGTTACATTAAACTGGGTGGAGTTAATGAGTATATTTCCAGAAGTCAGATCGCACGCCAAAGCGTTACGTTAAATTGGGTGGAGTTAATGAGTATATTTCCAGAAGTCAGATCGCACGCCAAAGGATTACGTTAAACTGGGTGGAGTTAATGAGTATATTCCCAGAAGTCAGATCGCACGCCAAAGCGTTACGTTAAACTGAGTGGAGTTAATGAGTATATTCCCAGAAGCCAGATCACACGCCAAAGCGTTACGTTAAACTGGGTGGAGTTAAACAGTATATTCCCAGAAGCCAGATCGCACGCCAAAGTGTTACGTTAAACTGGGTGGAGTTAATGAGTATCATTATCATTATGTCTCTGTGGTGAACCTCACATTCACGTTGGCTGGAGAGGTTTCTGTGGTGAACCTCACAATTACGTTAAACTGGGTGGAGTTAATGAGTATCATTATCATTATGCATCCTTGGCATGCAGATGTGCTCTTTTGTCTGGCTGGCTGGATAGCGTTGGCACTGAAACCTGTGGTCTATGTTTCATCACAGAGCCTTTCCTTGCTGTCTCCTCATTATCTCGCGGTGCCGCGCTGGGTCAGTTATTTTATATACACTCACCTCCTACTCCAGATGGCCAGGCATGCACTTTGATTACTGACTCTTAATCCAGCAGGAGAGGAAAAACAAAAACAAACTAAAGAAGTGTTTCAGTCACACCACAGATGTCCAGATAGGCTGGGTGGCTCGCTCAGGCCTGACTACTAGCATGTGTCGCATGTTTGGGTCTCTGCCTGGCCGGGCCCTTCCTCGCGGTCAACAGTCTGAGCAGGTGATCAGGTGCTGTATTCCCAGACTTAGCTCCCCCTTGCCTCACAGATGTGCAGACAGCGTGTAATCCGTGGATGGGCGCAGGTCGACATTGATCTGGAGACAGTGGCGACTGCCTGCCAACAGAACCGCGGTGCGGGTCGAACATGTGAATGTGGACAGCCAAACAGAAAGCCACTTGTGCCTTGCAGTTAGCCGGGTGTGAAGTTGCGTTAAATCTCTTTTCCTCGGTTCATTGGTTAAATCTGGCCAAATTGGAGAGAAAACAGTAACTGTGGTATACCTGTGCCAGGTAAAACCCCGGTTTCCGAGATTTTAATATGGGAGGTTAAATATGCTAAAAGGAGGTTTAGTTGGAACCAATTTACAGGCCTGAAAGAAAAAAAACAAAAAAAAACAATAACACCTCTTGGAAACAATAGTGCTTTCAGAATCCAGTTGCATTCAAGTTATTACTTCAGAGTATGTGTGTGTGTGTGTGTGTGTGTGTGTGTGTGTGTGTTTTCCATTTGCCTTTCTGCCGTGTAAATGGGGGAAAAAAGTGATAATAAGTGTCTTACTGTTTGTTTAACAACTATTAAATAATAATAATAATAAAACAAACATAAATAAGCTCAAATAGTTTCCAAATTCCTAAACGTACATTAAAACCCATTGGTCCATCACAGGGTTAGCTTGATTAATTTAATTAACTTAATTTCCTCCTAATTTTTTTCACCACTGATTACAGTATTAATTACTTTTATTTAATTTATTCTTTCTCTAAATTACTCATCTGTTCTAAGAGCAAAAGGGGAGCAACTCACTATTAGTGCACTTCACCTAATATAGAGGCTAATTAGTGTATATTAACCATGAGATGACGAACCATAGTATCAAATACTAAGATGTTTCACTAAGATGAAACAGTGTTGACCGTGATGCAAATTATTAAACATGTTTAGGATTGCGATTATAAAGTAAAAAATGCACAAATGCTTGTGATTTTATAAAACGGTTACATGCGTGTTGTTTACCATTCCGCTGTCTTGGTGGCCGATACGTGAAACGTGTTTTCGGCCCACAATTAATGTAGCCATCCAATGCGGAACAGACATGTGTTCTTGTCTTCTGCAACGTTTGTGCTTATATTTTTTAAGAAGAATGTGTAAATACAAATTTAATGGGTTCGGTTTGTCTTAAAGACGAAAACGTTTTTCTAGACATTTCAGTCATAAATTCACGTTTTAGACAACTTTACAAAATTTTTGTATGTGATGTACACGATGATCATCATTGAACGATGTATTAAAATATGTTTGTTATTCTTCTTTGATTAAAAGATTTTAGAAAACAATCTCACTGTCTCCCTCCCCGATTTAATTTCCTTTCTCGGTCCCTAAAGATTTTAATTAGTTAATTAAACTCTAAACTAGCTGATTACTTTCTGCTTGAATGTCGTAGATCATTTCGGTAACTTGGCGACTAATGGGAAATGTATGATGTCACACTGCCATCACTGGATTGGTCCAATGTGAATTTTAATTTATTTTTCTAGGAGGTGTCCACGGATGCATATGACATTAATATGTAAAATAAATAATTACTAAATTCTCTGCAATATGTCTTCCTTTTAGGACAAACAATTTTGTGTGTGGGGAGATTTTAAAGGTTAACCATTTAAATATGTAATTTACTTTATTGCACGTTTTCTGTTACCGATTAAAATCAACAGCGTATTCATTTATCTATGTAAGCTTCATATATACATTTTTTTTTTTCCAGACATCAAGAATGCGACTAACTTCTCAACCAATGAACCAGATCCCCCCAGCAGGAGATTAATTTTGCCACCTCATGGTGGGATGAGACTGCTTAATGTATACAGGGTCAAGCCAGTTCTGTATTGAGACCATATTATAACTATTTAGATAACCTTCAGGGCGGCTCAGTTGGTAAAGAAGCTCGCCGGGGTGCAGACGGAGGCCCATGAGAGGGATTTTGCGGATTAAAAATCCGACTCGCGCCATTCGCCGATTGTGGCTAATTGTGAGCGGAGAGGTGGCGCACAATTGGCCGGGCTCCCCAAGGCTTGTTGCTAACCAGAATCTGCCCTCGGCTTCTCCAGCGCAGTTAAGAGTGGGGATATGCCTCCCCTCCAACCATCCCTGAACCTGAGGCTAAAGAATCGAAAAGATTTGATTGATTGAGACTAGTCCACCGTCCAAGTGGCAGTGATGAACGTTCCAAATGAGTAAGAAAACAATAAAAATTCTTGGTTAGTCCAAAAAAAAAAAAAAAACTGTTACTGACCGTTAAATCCCGAATCGCTTCTTCTTTTTAAAAAACGTGTTTTATTTACACGTGATCTTGTTTGCCGGTTCCACACCCCAGGTAAGAATCAGACAGGCAAGCCCCTGTGTGCGTCCGAAGGTGGGTGCAGCCCTCACAGCACAGAGGAGGGTTTTATCATTCTCTTCCCTAACCCTCCGATACAGCGCCAGCTTACGCGCAAACAGTGTAATCGTCTTTGACTCGCGCTGCCACGGAGCTGGTCACTGAACAGACGCTGCCTGATCTGTTGCCCCAGGAGGCAGCTGCAAGATCGGGCCCAGCCGATAAGGGATTAACTGGAATTTAAGACGATCCCGCTGTTTGTAAAGACACAAGGCTTTGTAAGAACCAACGTCTACGCTAGGACCAGCATGGGTTGTTAACACCCACGGCCTCTTATTTTGTAAGGACAGCCAGAGGAATGTTATAATGCTATATAGGGGATTTTTTTTGTCACATTTGCCATTATGATATAAAATGTGAAGCATAGACTGACCCCTTGGTAACTGAATGCATAAAAAGGTTTCTCTCAGGGGCAACAGGAAGGATGGTTTAGATACAATGAGTTATTTATTTAACTTGGACAAGTGACATTGTTTAAAACTTGTTGCATTTGTGTATTCAGCACAAGCAAATTATTTTACAGAAATGAGTTGCAGTCCTCAGTAAATTCGGAATAATTTTGTTGGTCCATTTAAAAGAGAAAAATAATCATTTTTCTTCAGGTTCTCCTTTGACTAGTCCCATCCTTTATTACTGCTGAAATGCACAGAATGGATGAAGGGACACAAAGACCCCTGGGCCAATCATCCGTACATTCTCTAACATGTATATTATTGCTGCAAGCATTAGCCCTCTAAGAGATATTGGACTATTTTAGAGATAAACGTATTCAGCAGTAAGTCTGCCTTTGGTTCCCCAAGCTATCCAGACTTAATCAGTTTGGTAGAGTGTGGCCACTCAAAACGATGATTATTATTTGTTTTTCTGTAGGGTCTTGGTGGGGGTGGTGCAGGGTAGGAAAAAGCTAAACTTGTACTCGTTGGTACCAATAGGCTAATCCTGTTTGGTTTAAAGAATGCCGGATTGTTATGCAAACACAAATTCAAATTGGTGTATTTTGTTGTACATTATATTTTGGACCAAATTGCATGTAAACAAGATATAATATCTAAATATCATAAGTGTAATCTATAGCGCTGTTCAAGTTAAGACATCAATCCCTGTGAAACAAACAGCTAAAGAACGAAAAAAAAAAAACTGTGTCCATTGTTGTCTCTGTTTGCTCCAGAATAGTATGTGATTTGTGGAAGCCAAATTTGTAGCATGTTAGTATCGATCTAGCCAATGTAGCTTTATGATAGATCTGTCTGTTAA
>JAOYSI010011915.1:0-16024 GCA_025775065.1 Hiodon alosoides | reverse complement strand
TGATTTGTGGAAGCCAAATTTGTAGCATGTTAGTATCGATCTAGCCAATGTAGCTTTATGATAGATCTGTCTGTTAATTAGGGGGCGGTTTTCTGTTAATGTTGCACGCTTTACGAACTGCACAGCCCTGCTGAGGAAGACGGAATGGCCCGTGTGGGACTCTCGTTCCTGCTGTCTCCTCCCAGCTGTTTCCGCCGTGAGAAACAATTGGAAATCTGAACACGTGTCTGGTACCACTGTTCATTTGAACAACACGTAAGGAAATTATATTTATCTTCTCTACTTTCTTGATCAGTTCATATACTGCGGCAAGACAACTGTGGAGGTCTAAACAACTTGCTGAGGGGCCCTGACTCTGCTATCTTATTTTTGACAGTTTATTTATTTAGTGTTATCTGGTCTGATGAAATGCAGCATTGTTGGATTTGCAGTGTGAAAGATTTATCGGTATACGCATGTTTGGGGACCATGCCCGGAGAACAATATCTGGCTGCTGAGCTCTCTGACACAATGGACCTTGAACTAAGACCAACGCGAGGGAGAGATGTGTTTGCTGTGCCGGCTGTGTTTGCTCTTCCGTCCACGCTGAGGTTTGTCTCGGTGCTGGGCAGGTGGAGAACGGCGGCCGCGGGACGGGAGGGGGGAGGGACAGAGGAGCTGCCGCAGCAGTCAGCGGGAGGACGGCGGCTCGTGCAATTAGCGGCAACGTGCGAAAGCGCTGCATCGCTAGGTTCACCAACGCTGAGTACATGCATCACTTAAAATAATTCACAGGATTCAGCGCAGTCGGCTGAAAGCAGACAGAGGAGGGGCGAAACAGAAATAATTCATAAATCAGTGACAAAGTCCAGGCACATGATCGCATGGCTTGTGCTCTTAGCAGTGTCGCTAATGGGAAAACCTTGCTGGCAATGCACAGGTAGGTGGTGGTGATGTTATCTTTAGATCTATAGATCATCTATGTGCACAAAGAGAATCACTCAGCGGTTAAGCACTGAATGTGTGATCACAGTGCCGGAAAGTGTTCATTTGATTAGATTTTTAGCCCTGTTATGTATACCTCACACAGGTGAATACTTTCAATTACCACCAATTATTACAACAACAACAAAAAAAAGTAAAGGGGGGCCAAATTCAACAGACTAGCTACAGGACGATAAATGGGGGCCAAATTCAACCGACTAGCTACAGGATAATAAATGGGCGCCAAATTCAACCGACTAGCTACAGGATAATAAATGGGCGCCAAATTCAACAGACTAGCTACAGGATAATAAATGGGCGCCAAATTCAACAGACTAGCTACAGGATGAAACGTATACAGTCTTGGCTTGCTGATGTTGGAGCATTTGCCTCCTTGTTCTTCGACCCTGTTTGAAGGTCAAACGCTTCTTTTGAAATCTTTTTTGGCGGACAAATAGCTGGGTATGAGCTGACTTCTACACGGATCGATAGCGTATGGGTGCAGGGTAAGGGTAAGAGTGTTAACGCTGGCAAGGCTGTCGAAGGACTACTGAGACTGAAGCCCCAAAGTTTAAAAATAACCCGGCAAGGACTCCCCCATCTGTAATTTCAATCTGTCAAATTCCTGTTATTTATTAACAAATCTCAAGTCACATACGTAAGAATTTCAGATGCTCTGCACAGGGCAGTGCATTTACTACCGGTAACGATCTCCCTTTTAACATGATGAGGGCTTTATTTATTTATAAAAACTGATTTGAACAAATAGAAGGTTGAATATTTCCACCAGGGTCTCGCAATTACCATCAGTTTCAGAACAGCAACGAGAAAGAGCTAACATTGTCAGAATTCTATCCAGGGGGAAAAAAAAACCTACATTTATTTTTGAATTCCGTTGGCAAGGGAGATATCTGCAAGCAGAGCATGTTTGCAACCTTGCTCATTGCAATTGTTTCTGCTAGCATACACACACCTTTACAACAAATACAGCCATTTGTGCAGCGCTCCATGTCATTTAACTTGTCCAAAAATGACTAATATCTGACTTCAGTATTGGTTTCCATGGCAATGTGCATCAAATGTGAGTAAACAGCGTGAGTAAAACCAACAATTGTTTGTTTCATATTAACCACATTGAGATCTGAATAAGAACCTGGGACTGATATTGTTCAGACACAGTTATGCCACAGACAAACATCTGTCCCTGTCTGTAAGCTGTACATATGGTGCTCAGTTAAACTAGTTCACTCAAAAGTGTAATTACATGAGAACATGTACATAGTTTATACAACAGTACTAATCCCATTTCCGTCACAAGTGTGGCTATTGCCGTTTCTGTTTTTCTTTCTTTCTTTTTTCAAATAAAGCATTAAAATTGGATTGATTGGAGATAAAATATTCATCTTTGGAAGGCAAACACAAGCGCATACCCCCTTCCATAATCACTGTAAGATGGTGTTTACAATAATGAATATGTAAAATATTACTCTTTTAGACAATATGAAATTGGCAGTGAAGTTCAGCCAGCTTCAAAGTAGGACAGACCTTACTTACTGTAGTAAGAAGATTAATGGCAAATAAAATTGTTCCATTACATTAAGTATAATATAAAACATAAATAAATTATCCTAGGGGGAAAGAGGGACATGGCTAGCATTAGGAAACAGTCTCTTCCATAATTTCTATTGACTTTTTCAATTTTAGAGATTGGGCGTATCCCTGGAAATTTATATTTATAACCCAGAAAATCATAAATAGGCATCACTTATATTCATGGTTGAGGATACAAATAGTGCATCGCACTTGTGCATCGCACAATCGCAAAATGTGGAGAATCTAAACATGCACATTTCTGTGTCCCCGGTTGTTTCTGGAGGGTGACATGCATTAGTGTTTCATTTCGGTAATTATAAAAATTAAGTAACGTTGGTTAATTTGTCCATTTAAATTACTGCCATCTCAAAAGGGACCACTTGAAGGTCCCATCCTCTCTTAAAAGAAGAAGAAAAAATGAAGGAAAAGGGGAAATACAAAAACAATTAAATCTAAAGATCAAATACATTTTGACATGGAAAAAATATATAAATGAAAAAAAAACCATTAAACATTTTTTTTTACGTATCACCATGACTAGGGGCACCAGTGAAGGATCTGCATGGGAAGACTATTTTCTGTATTCAGGGAGTCTGTTTCCACGAGTTTTGGAAAATAGATTAATGCCGCACCTGTTTTTTTTTCACTGCAGCTCTCCGGATAACCCCCCCCCCCCCTTTTTTAAAAATAAAAACATAAGCCCTGATGTGCTCTAAAACGACCTGGGACGTTTGGCAAAACCTCACCTGAAAACATGGTTGGAACAGAATGATGCTGATGAAACTCAGATTCCAGATTTTCACCCGTGTCTGTCTCACTCTCTGGTGTCTGTGTCTAACATCACTTCAGAAGCCTCCCTGTGCACCTCCGTCTAACATGACAGCAAAATCACTACTCTTCAAACCTGGCTTACTGGGGACTGTCATTTAAAAGGAGGCAAGTGAAAAATGCATGTATTATCTGTCTTCTCAGCTATTTGGCTGCTACGACTCTCAGGCAACAACCACTCCAGCAAGCAGGTACAAGGTAACGCTTAAATAAAACAAAACAACTCTCATAACTCATTTACCCAACAACAACCTGCTACAAACCACATCCAATGCAAACTCAACTGAACACAAAGATCTTTACCTTCCTAAGTGACAGTGCTACAGAAACGTAATAATACCAATTGTAAAACCAACAGATTTGGTTTAAATGCAAAGGCCAGGCACACCCGGCCAAAGTTCACCATTTTATATTTTAGATTTGTACAGTGGGCTGTTGGTCGATGCGGTTGGGGACAAAGGCGCGATCTCAGGTACAGCAGAAGTTACCCTCTCCGACGTCCATCTGCCACAAGGCCTGTACTTTGCCCACTAAATCCCCCGGGGCGGGGATTCCAGATGTGATCAAGCTGTGTGATTGCACGTGTGGCCTAATGTCATTGAAGAAAGCCACGTGGTTCCGTTTGGTCACTCTGCACTTTGGTTTTCAAAAAAGGATCCTCTTTTCAAAAAATCAGGAAACTTGCTGTATATGCTGAAGAAATTCTGTATATAACTGTTTTATGTGTATAATTTATAAATTAATACTACTGTCTATATATATATATATATATATATATATATATATATATATATTGTCTTAAACACTGTCTTTTTTCACTGTGAGAAAAATACTTGTCAAACACCTTGTAATTTCATAAAATCGAGTTAGTCAACCCCGTCGACATTTCTTATCTTACAACATGAAAACTTGAGGTAAAACTATTATTGTGGAACTGTTATTCTGCTTTTGCTTTTCTCTTGACCAAGGAATGTATGTCAAAGAGTAACTTAAAAATATATATATATATTTTCAAATCCTCTCCTCAGAGGCTCAAAAACGTTTCAACAAGGTCAAAAAGAAGGAAACGCGCTTCTTCATTTCAATCTTTGCTATGAATAAAGGGCCTTTTCTCATCCAACCTTGGTGCCTCATGCCATGTGACTGAATAGGGGGGTTTCTCCACAACAAGGAGCCCATTGAAAATCCCACTATCACGCTCAAGAGTTTTCTTTGCAATTGGCACACAAACCCATGCTCGAGGAGATGGAAAGGAGATCCACCCTTCGATGGCGTGAGAGAACTGAAAAGCTGATTTTCATTTTGTTGACCTTTCACGGACGGAAATTGCAAGTTGCATGAGCAAAGGTAAAGGTTGAATGGGGGGGGGGCGGGAAAAAATGTTTCCACGCATTTGAAAAGGTCACGGCCATTTAACACCGTTATCAATTAGTTAATACCTGTGGGGAAAAAAAACCCAAAAAACCAGCGCCACAATTATAGCTCTTCATAGGCGCAAGCAAAATAAATGCACACAACATTCAGTTTCAGTGTAACGGTTATTATTTGGCCCTAGCAAGCTTTGTGATAGGATTCACTTCTTAAATGCTTTTTTTTTTCTTTCTATTTTTTCTTTTGGCATTTTTTCGATTAGTTGGATGTTTGGTTGTCTTAAAGGCCACAGCCATTCAGGAACAGTGGAACTGCAAGATCAAGATAAGCGGTACACTTTTGGAATAAAAATAGTATTGCTTCAAAAGAAAGGTAATACTATTGTAGTAGTGCAAATAGTTTAGCCTAATAAAAGAGTACAGTTCTGTCATTATTGCATACCCCTGTACATGTAAACGAACAGGCGTCCATTCAAAGCTTGGCCATTAAAACAATACCGCTATATACATTCACATTGTGGTAACAGTTAAGGTGAAGCAGAACAAATCTTTTTTTAATGCTCAGTCTCCATCAAAGTGAAGCCAGTCGGTCGCAGAAACCTCGTTGCAGCCATTTTAACGAGGCTGCTTTTTCACATGGTAGCCAACACGATGAGCTGGGCTCATATACCTGGATCATCCATCATTGCCTCACCAGAGCTCTGTTTCTGTGCTGTGTTTGGATCCTTTCTGGCATTTCTTTATACCCCTGAGGTTACGAGGAAGGAAGAGATTTAATAATCGGAAGGAAAAATAAAAAAATAAAAATCGGATTGGAGACACTGGGCAATCCAGGGGCTGATTGCTTATGCAGATACCTGGGGTGCAGGTGTTCTGAACATAGACAGTGTCCCGTTGGTAAGATTCATAAAGCATAGAGTGAATATGTGTCTCCATTAGCCCGCTCCGGTTCTTCTGGACGACTAGGGGACAATTTACGTAAGGTGAAGAACTAAACCATGAAATTCTGTTCTGTAGTGGACGTAAGTAAACATTAAAACTATGTTTTTAATGTGGGGGGGCTACAAGGTTCAAAGGCTCCAATCAGCCTTAATCGCTAAATATTGCGTTGGCCCTTTCCTCATCCAGCAGTCTTCATTGATTGTGTGTGTGCGAGTGTGCGCGCGTCTGTGTGTATGCGTGTGTGCGCATGTGGCAGCTAGAGGGTCCAGAGTTTAGTAAGTGAGGGGAACAAAAAATGTAGATAGAAATTAATTTATGATAGTATCTGGCCTCCACATAAAGTTGTATACAGTATGTCCACTACGGTCTACGGTCTGCGGCATTGAGTCAATCAAAAAAGAGTTTGGAACAAAATAAGGGATTCAGATATTGCTTTATTCTTCCTCAGTTCATCCTGGTTTGATTGAAGTGCCCCCTTTCCAGACAATTCCGTGAATGCTCTGTGGGATTGCGTTTCAGCGCTTGGGCTCGGGCCAGGGCGGATAACTTTGTTTCTGCTCCTCAAAAGAACCCTGTGACAAAACAGGCGAGGCAGATTAAAGCATTGTCATTTTTGAAGCCCGCTCTCCCAAGCTAAAGCACTTGACGTCGCAGGACATCGCCATTGTTCGGTGCATCAGCCTTGCATTCCGACCCGATAGAGTGAGCCCAGGTTATGAAGCCCCGAGCCATAAAAGAACTGCCAGAACCCTTTGACGTCGGATCGGAGCGCTCGACGCCGCAGAGTTGGGTGCGCTGTCGCTTGTCCGTCCAATCGGGACATGGAGATGGCGGGGGGGGCAGATAACGTTGCGCTGCTGGTTGTTATCGGCAACACGCACAGATGCTGGTGTGCACTTTTCCGGGCCAGTTTCTTACAAAATACCGTTAAAGGAGGGTGGGCCACACAGGCGTCTCTCAGCGCTGAAGCCAGTTGAGTTGGTCTGCTGTGGCTCTCATATTGTGTCTCCGTGTCATGTGTCGCGGTTCTAGAAAATTCCCTTTAAAAAGGAAATAATATTCAAGATCCTGAGAAACTGTTTTTACTCTTTCTCAGGCAACTGCAAAAACATAAAAACTATTAAAAACATGTAAACTATTTTTTTTTTTTGCTCTGCACAAATTTTGCAAACATCCGCGTATCTACTAACATAAATTATTGACTGCTTTTTAACTTATTTAATGTAATCAATTAACAAAGCCAGCTGACAGCTGCTATTGAAATTAAGCATCATCTTGTTTTCTGGGATGACTCCCTAGAAGATGAAGTATTTTCCGAATTAGCCTTCAAAAGCTAACTGCTACTTTGATATATTGCACATAAAGTATGCTACTTGAACAAGGTCGCAAATTCTGTTTGCTTTGAGTCCATTCGAAACATGCATGTCCCTTAATTAGGCAATTTCAATAGAAACATACTGTTAAAGTACAGATGAGGATTCAAGATAATTACTTAATTATTTCAGCATTTCTACTAATTAAGGCTAATTTGGCTAAGTAGTTCCATTTCACATATATGATGACGACCTTCCGCTTAGGCAAAAGCTTCTATTTTGTGAATAATAAAAACACATGATTCAATTCAATGTCTATTCTGATCCACAGTACCACTCATAATAAAGGTGCAAATAGAACAGGCATGCGTCAGTTTTGTAGAGGGATCAGGAGCCAAGTTTTTCTTGCAGTAATACATATTTATTTTGCATCTAATTAGAACCTGGCCTCAAAATTTGACCAAAGGAACCGGCGTTCTTTCACATTGCTGCCGTTCTGCCTTTGTTGGGGTATTTGTGTGACGCTTTCTCCATTCCGGAACGGCAGTCATGTTCTTTGTGAAACCGTTCCTCCTGAGTGGATTTCATTTCAAAGAGAAGGGGTAAGGAGGACTGTAAAATAACAGCAGCCATTGATTATGCATGTGGATGACGCAGGGTTTCTCCATGCCTGTGCCATTCAAAAAGCAATAATGAGACTGGCAGGGTGAGTGACCCCTGCATCCCACCAGTTCAGGGAATTTAATAAAGACCTAGGGCAAAAAACCTCATGTCCGGTCTGATCTACATGCACTTCTATCCTTGACTCCCAAATGCCAAGCTGTTTTTTAAATCATGATGGCCGCGTCACAGACACTAAACTCCTCATGACCATATTTCAGCTGGCAATAAAACACAGGCAAGCAAGTTACTAATGAGTTGTCAGTAATGAAGATTGTTTAGAATACGAACAACCGATGCTTGAAAAAGTGTCAGGGATGCATAATGGCTTTTTGTTTGTTTATTTGGAATCGACTACTAGCTATCCTGCCACTGCACAGGGGGAGGGGTTGAGGTAGTACGACCCGTTTTACTGGGCATTGCAGACTGCCTACTCGAGAGGTTCAGCACCGATTAGAGAAGCGTGCCCCCGGTCAAGTCTAAAGCCATCAGAAGTCACTCTTAGCAACACCGATTCTAAGCCAGCACAGTCAGGCGTCTTGGTTACGATAACGATTAAGATTCAAAATTAAGATAAAAAAAATTAATAATCATAATTTAGATTTTTGGAATGGAAGAGTCAGTTCTTTGTAGTCTAATGAGCAGTGTGCAATCCAAAGCATGGATGTCGACAATTAAAAAAAATAGGTAAATCTAATTATATTGGTAAACTCATTCATCAAAAATTACTAAGAGCATAATTTGTTAGTTAGATAATTTAACGTCTTCTATGTAAGGATCCTTTAGTAAGAATGAAAGCTTCTAATTCACCTTTGATGCGAAAAAAAAACGTGTTTTGCCCTTAACTTGTTTTTTTGTTTTTTGTTTTTTAGCCCTCCAAGTTTAACCTCTTTTTACTCGTAGACACCATACATATGTCTTTTTCCCTCGGTTGATCAAAAACAAGTGCACGAAGGCAGCTTGCATCCCCTAAGGGGACACTTCCCATGTCAGCAAGGATGTTTTGAGGTTTAAGAGCTTTTACTCATCCCTTGGTAAGTAGGTTAGGACTAGGAGAGGTTTTATCATTGACATTTAGATGAAGAACATACATCTGCCATTGGTATCTAAAACATTCTGAAGTAAAGCCTTACCTGTTGTTATTTATAGCTCTGCAGTGGTTTTCAATCTCCCAAAGCAAGTCAAATAATACGTCGGTCCTGCATTAAATCATTACTCCGTTCTCAGTGCGTTACATTAGAGATTCCATTAATGATTAAAGCCTATGGCGTTCCTGAATTGATGTTTATAATCATTTTAGGCAGAAGAAAGAAAAAATGAGAATTAAAATGAAAAGACTGCATGCTGGAGTCTATGGTGATATTTATGGGTTCAACTAATTGGAATTACCTTGTTTTCTCAAATAATACATACATGCAAAATGGTCAGAGTGATCAAACTGCATGGTTTTTTTGTGACCTAGAATATTAATTTATAAAAAAATGAAATAAAAAAATAAAAACCTTTATCGTAATTTTTTATTTTGCACTTGTGAACTAAAAGTAAAAGTAAAGAATTAAATACAGTAGTAATATGGTTATTACAGATTAAATTTTTTACCTATATATATATATATATGTATATATATATATATATATATATATATAATTTATTTATTTATTTAAGGTTACTATTACTGGATTTCTATGGTGGCTCATTAAGGATGGAATAAAAACAAAAGTCTTTTTCGATTTCCAACACAAGATTTAGACAAAACTTAAATATTCAAACGGAACATATTCCAACTTCCCTTAAGTACCGAACGGTGAAGCAAAAACATGAACGTGGAATTACCAAAAAGGTTAAGACAAAACAGGATACAAAACATGCCCCTAAATTGAAAGTAAAGGTGGAGCTCAGTTCTGTTTTAATTACTTCCAGTTTAGAGGATTTTTGAAATCCCAAACTGTTTCAACGAATCCGGTCTAAAGCCAGGTGATAACTCTACTACGACTTTTTGTGTATATATGTGGGAGTTTAATAACACTGATGTGGAATCCATTAGTTCCTTGCAGACATGAAGCAATTTCAAGCTGTGTTAAGCCTTGATCAAAAAACAAATTTGTTCCTCTAGTTCGATCTCTGCCATGTACTCCTTTGTAAACTCATTGCGCAAGTGGCCATCATAATTCATCTCAGTCTTTCCTTCCGGTTTGTAGAAATCCTCTGATCTCAACAGAAAGAAAACGTTTTATATATTTTTCCTGTCGTCAACCAGCCGCTGTAGAGTTCCCCTTCATATTATCGTATATAATCGTATTATGGTTTTATGTCGTAACCAATGCTTGGCTTTCCTAACACAATCCAATGTAACAAGCTGGAGAAATCTCCGCGCAGGAAGTGCCCTGTCGGGAATTGCTTGCCTGGTTACCTGTGAGGAGCAATGCAAGAATAGGTCTTCATTGTCATTGGATGACGTGTCTTAGGCGTCCTATCAGATTTCCCTTTGCGATCACCTTGATAGACGCACAATAGTCGACATGCGTACGGGAACGAACAAAGACCGTAAGATGGCAGAATTAATCACACGGTTGAAAGCGACTGTTGAGTGACAGGCGATGATGGATGATAAATTTGTGCCTGGGTAATTTCTCAGCACTGAATCACACTGTAGTTGTTTAAGGGACGTCACAGAGAGAGGCAAAACGTTTAATGAGGAACGGTCTCAACGAGACTTTAGGCCTGAAGCTAAATTTATTGCCCACTGGCGAAACATAGACTTGGGCCAGCCGTGACTGTCTCAAGCCATGGCTCAAGAGCCGCTGATTAATTAAACAAGCAAAAAAGGCTCATTAAAACGTATTAGTCTGAACTGATGTTTTATTTTTTGTTGGATGGAGGAAGCTATGTCGATGTACCTATAATGATGAAGATCCCACGCGTAATGAACCTGAGGTCTGCTGTATGACTTTCTGTAAACAACTGTTTACAAATGCTTGAAGTACTGCAATACAAAAAAAAGATTTTCCGTCTATGTCTATAAAATTATCAAAAATGTCATGGATGAAAAGCATAATGGGGCAATTAAATGTAGGTGGGTGCATTGTTTGATAAGGAAAACATTTGGGCAGAATCTAACTGTAAAGTTTCCATCACCTCCTTCATTGTAAAAACACATCATTATTCTTGTTCAGTGGAATGGATTAACTTGGAGGTTCTTCCAATTATCTACCATCCCACGTGCACTTAAATTAATTTCCTTCAGAACGGTTGATTTTAGAAGAAATCAAACCTATAATGATGAAATGATCGATTTTAATCACACCCGGAACAAAGCCGGTACACAGACTTGAGCTTTCTGGGATTGTGTTGTCTCAGAAGATGTCTATATGTGGGTAGACTGGAGAAGGCAAATGATCTAATGTTAAAGACTTTGGCCACATCCTCTCCCTTCGGCGAGACGTGACGGCAGTCAGGGGAAGACCCCGCTCCCGTGGTTTCACAGAGCGAGGGGGAAAAAAAGAAAAATATGTCACAGCGGAACCACAGCAGCAGCCACACGACAGTTGAACAAGGCTCACGAGTTATGACCGGTTACCTTAAGCGGGCCCTGGGAGACCCAAGCGGAGCCGGAGGAAACGGTTGGCAAGAGAAGACAGATTGCAGTGATCATGGCATTGTAGTCGGGTCACCTCCATGCTACTTCCACCAAAGGGACTCCATTGAAAGCAATGTGGTGGAAGCGTTCCTGCCTAGCAACAGAGTGGAGAACACCTACTCCCCTCCATGTGAGCCGCAAGTAGTAAAGCAATTAAGCAGGTAAGCAGTTGAGCAATTAGGCAATTAAGCAATTAAGCAATTACGCATAGCTTTGGCCGCTGAAGCACCAAAGACAGCGGTTTCCAAGCAGTCAAACGCAGTGATTTGGGTCGTGCTGGATGGGGTGTCTCAAGAGAGGAGAGCCACATCGTAAAGCTGAGATACATCAGTTATCACGCCGCTTCCTTTCTCTCTGCCCTTCTCTTCGCCGAACATCTCAGGGGACCTGTGGAACCTTTCGGAGGCTGGCTCTCTCACACCCAGTTCTCCCGATAAAACCGTTTTTATTGAGGGTCGCAGAGAGGAGCTGCACAGAGAACACAAACCGGCAACCTCTGGAGGAACTTCAAAATATTCATCAAACGGCAAATTCACCCTAGCTAGTGTTCCCTTTTTAGGAGGAACTTTAACACCAGCCTTGTGTCTGATGCTGCCACTGTCTTAACTTTGCATCCTGTGTCTCAGTCTCTGTTTTATCTCCCTGGGATCATTCCTGGGTCTCCTATTTTTATGCATTATCGTAATTCCCCTGGGATAGATCATTTTCCGAAATTGATTAATATTTCCAGAACCGATGATATGCCTAACAAAATCTCAGTTCGCGCCGCCACTCTGCCACCTACTGAACACTCAGTGAATCAAGTTCCAAAGGCTCAAATCTCATATCTGACTCTGATACCTAATTTAATGTGGGGGACCCTAGTCTGGTTCTGGAGTTCAAATTGCGGTAACCTGAGAATCATCCAAAGTTGATGCACCAAAATGAATGATCTCAATGATATCAAATCCTTTTTTTTTACCAATTTAATAATACCATAATGATTTTTATTTCTGCTAAACTTTGTTTACCTGAAGCCATGTAAATTAACTCCAAAATGAGCTAATCTAAGATGATTCAGCTCAATCTTGAAGAACAAAAAAGATAGCCCTTTCTCATTTGTTAAGATCCTCCCGACGTCACATTTCAACTGCTGTCAAAAACATCTAATTTAAATACTTTTTTTTTTCTTCTTTCGCCTATGCCAATTTGCCAGGTTTCGGCCCATTTTGTCACATGGCAAGTTGTCGAGAATGAGGGCTAAGAAAAGCCCCTGGTGCGTGCGGTACTCTGCGGTTCGTCCATTAACACAAACCCAGAACTACCGGCACATTACATCTGTTCTGCACAGCCCACACTGGCTGCTTGTCAAAATGAGGTCCACCTGCAGTTCCCCGTGCTCGCAAGCCAGGATCGTCACAAAATTGTGGCCTCACATGTCAGCAAACTCCCTCCCCACCGCGCACGGATCGGCTTGATGCTAATCTGCCGAAACACAAGCCTTTGCACGGCGTGCTCTCTCTCTCTTTCTCTCTCTCTCTCTCTCTCTCTCTCTCTCTCTCTCTCTCTCTCTCACTCTCTCACTCTTAGCTCCGGGCTCTCGTCTGAGAATCTCAGCGGGTTTCGGAGCGCCGCTCCTCGTTTCTAATGTGATTCTAAGGCTAGCCTTTTTAAATGTGCTTTTGCGTTCTTTTTTAAGCATTTATAAACTTCTCTATTTCAGCCTTTCCTTGCCATGCTGTTGTTTGCCATTAATTTATGTTTATAAAAGTGACATGAATTGAACCATGTCGGAAACGTGTTGTCAAAATATATAAAAATATATTAGCCTCTTTCCTTTGCGAACAGGAAAATGACCTGCAGGTTAACCAGGTCCAGTGAGTGGATTCAATATGTTAAATAGACTTGTTCTTGTTACTAGTGTATCAGATCTCATACTGGTTTAGAGCCCTTTTATATTTTTATGTTTTAAAGCATTATCCATCCACAGCTTGTGCCACTATTGTGCATTTTTCTTTTGTAAAAAGACAAAAGAAAGTTGCCAAATTAATTGTACTTGTAAGGTAGACTTGCTTGACCCTCAGAGTATGAGTTTTAAAATTATTTTTATAGAGTTTGACTTGTAACTGTGTGTTTCATATTCCAATGCTAATGCTATCCCCTTCAATCCATCATTTGAATCCTTTTCCTTCTATAGTATTTTTAACCAAATTTTACTTTTTATTTTTTTACAAACGCTGAACAGATTTCATCAAAAACCATGAAAGCGCAGAGCCAACGAGAGAAGAAAAACCCAGAGGCAGTTGAGGAAAATCTCTGAGGCACTTGACCTAAATTTGTTTCAGTAAACATATAGTTGTATAAATGGATAAATATCCAATTTTAAAGTACATAAGCTGCACTGAGCAACTAAATTCCATAAGGTGACATTATGGGAAGGAGAATCATAAAATAGGTCTTCTGCACTGCATTGCCCATTATTCCTCTGAAAGTATTTATTTTTAGAGGCCCAGCCAAAGGGAATCTGATAACAGTTTAACTACGTTAATACTCTAGTCTGCTAGGTATGATGGACAGATCCTGCCAAAGCAGTTTTGTAGTATAGAGACTTATAGTAGCTCTGGAAAATAAGTTAATTGATTGCTTGAGCGTGTATATATTTAAGAGTGTCTTTTGTGTTATATAAAGCTTTAGTTGTTTGTTCTAAGCTAAGCAAGAAGTGGGTTAGGAGACTGTACAGAAACTTTTAGATGAAATTATAGGCCTGACTTCACCAGAGCCATTGCACTTTTGCATAGTGGTGAATTAAAACACATATTATTTTATATTTAAAAATAACAATAGCAGGTTTATCGCATATGGCTGAAGATGGGGGAGTGGAGTGTCACTGCCTGGCCAAATCAAGAGAGACCCAATTTTATCTTAAAATTCAGTGTTGTTTAAGGCCATACAACATTGAACATACAGCAAGCAACTAAATTGATCTCACAGTGCTCTGCAAAAGTATTCATACCCCTGATCAATTCTCTCATATCACTGACATTTCATTCTGTTTGGTATTTTATTTTAAAACACTGAAACTCAAAATCAAAGAGACAATGGTTTTATGTTGGGAAATATTTGTATGACAAATATTTTTAAAAAGTACAGGTTAGATGACGCTTGTTTTGGACCGCAGTTTTCCAGCAGTACCACAGATTGTCACTGGGAGACCAAGAGTTTGACTAGACCTGTAGGGCGTTCCCTTGCACGTTCTTGAGCCACTCTTATTGCTTGGGTCTTGTGCTTGGGATCGTTGTCTTGCTGAAAGGTGATTTTCTCTCAAGCTCCGGTTTTTGGGCGGACTCTTGCAGCTTGGTCACTGCCATGCTTTCTGGCAAACTTTCAGATGGTCCATTTTGAGTAACGGCTTTCTTGCCACCCTCCCATAAAGGCTAGTGTTAGAGCTGAGCTCTTTAAATGGCTTACTGGTGCACCATTACTCTGTTAGCCTTTCTTTGGCTTCCCTCACAAGTTTCCTTCTTGTTTGAGGGCTGAGTTTTAAAGGATGTCCTGTTCTTGGCAGTACCTGGGTGGTACGATGCAGCTTCCAATTCCTGATTATGGATCCACTGGGAAAACCAGACACCTCTCTATGCATTCGTGGAATTTGGGTTTAACCCGATGAGACAAAAGGGTTTAGTCCAAAGGGTCTTTTTGTTTATGTGTTCCGTTTTTTTCCATAGCAACAGCTAATAATGCAAATGTCGTCAATAGTATGACTACCGGTATTAAGATGTGTGGATACTGGGAACTCCTTTAGATGGATACTTCTGAGGTACTCCACAGAATGGTCTCCCAAACACCTTTTGGTCTGCACAATATATAATTGATTGCATCTTTGACATGATTTACAGTAAATTACTCCTTTTGAGATGCACAGTGAATGTTCGTGAATCTTTACACAAGACGTGGAGCATCAGATTGCAGTACTCGGATTGGACCCCGAATATTTATGGACCCCGTCTTGTCCGTCTGCAAGGAGAGGGTCCTTTCGAGGTTGTAGAGGGGACAATTTTGCCTCACTAGACATTCCTAAAAACATGAGCTGTGGAAAAATCTTCTTGCATCTTTTCATTTCAATTTTTTTCAGGACATAATACTGTTACTATGTAGGCTAGGATTAGGTGGTTTCGTTCAGCAGTGTGCTTTTTTACTTTTTTACTCCAAGCATCCTCTTTGCCAGCGGTAGAAACCCACAGCATGGTTACTTAAACCTTCCTCTCTCTCTCTCTCTCTCTCTCTCTCTCTCTCTCTCTCTCTCTCTCTCTCTCTCTCTCTCTCTCTCTCTCTCTCATATATATATATGTACTGTATATATATAGAGATGTTCTTCTGAGAAATGTTTTCAATGAATGTCCTTAGTCAATACTAAGCTTTTAGCCACCAGTCTGTAAAACAATGCACTTTGCTAAAAGTACTTTGCTTAGTGAGCAATTATCACAGATCACTTATAGCATGTGTTCATCACAACTTTCTATGCATGTAAAAATAGCTTGCATTGCATCCACAAGAGAAGTGATAGTTTGAGATTGCTTCCCGGTGGAATTGATGCTTGAAGTCCAACTTAGTTTTCCACATAGAACTATATTGAGTTCCAACCGTCATCTTCCCGTACTGAGAGTATATAATCTAATAAACAGATGACAAGGTATGTATTTTAATCTTCAGCATTGTTATGTAAATACAATGTTGTGTGG
>JAOYSI010011905.1:0-40178 GCA_025775065.1 Hiodon alosoides | reverse complement strand
TGTCAATAGCACCTTTGGAAATATATTTACTGAGAAAAATGGTGACGTGTTCAATATTTATTTCACCCGCTGTATATGGACTTTCTATACTATTATCATTTAAACTGTTTTCATAGTGGTTTTTAAAGTCACATTTTTGCTATTTTCGAGCATAATACATCCCTGTGCTATAGGACAGAATAATGGCCAGAAGTTAAGTTTTCAAACTATAAAACCACCAATACTACTGATAACAAGTGATTGCATAGGAACACAGTGACTATACAGGCTTGTTCAATATAGCACCTTTTTCCTGACAGAGACTCTAACAATTAAGATATCCCCTAAACCACACTGTACAAGTTAAACACTGCCCTAAATGACCATTGTGTCCAGTTACCAATTCAATGAGGTCACTGAGGTTCTTCTCTATCTGCTGTGGGGGCAGACGCCTCATTAAGTCCAGGGCACAATCCAGCCGCTGGTCATTCTGCAATGGAAGACATGCAGAGACAGAAGTTAACTGTTAGTAATATACATTATATTACATTACAATAAACACCACAGAAATGCTTTTTTCATTTGTATTAACTCTACTTCGTTATTCCGCTCACTATTAAACCCCTGGGTCTGATGGACACCTGCTTTCCTTGCGGGACCCAGGTATAAATGTTCACATCTGGGCAACACTGTAACATTATAGCAGCCATATAATTAGCCATCAGCAAAACCGACATTTTTACAAATCGCAATTTGTATTTTTCTGCAAACTGAAGATACTTTTTCACCCGAGGACGCCTACAAGTTTTCACAAGTCGATGCCATGAAATGAACTTTTTTTACAGGCGTAAAGCACCACTGTGACATCTCTGGGAGTAAAGAGGCAGTGATGCCAGCACCTTTTAACTACCTTTTAATTACTATAAATGTCCCTATCAGTGTGCATTCCCAGAAAAATTCCCCACCTTCCATCAACTGTCTAGCTTTCAACCCTACTCCATAACAGTTTCGATTCAGCCTTACCATGTCTGCAGCCTTCAGTCTCCGAGTAGGAAGATAAATATGTTTTCGCTGCTTACTTTATTCTCAATTATTCTTATTGTGCTTGTTTCTTTTGTTTTTGTTGTTGTTGTTGTTATTTTATTCCGTCCGAACAGCTATGCACCCTCGCCTTTCCCTCACTCGCAACCAAGCCCCGTCATCGAATTCACTTCCTTAACCGAGGGGGACAAGTAGGGAGCCATGGGCAACATCCATATCCGGGTCACCTTCTTCCGCTCACAAATAGCCAATGATAGAATAGCAACAAATGCGTAACCAAATATGGACCGAAGGTGTGGATACAGGAGGACTGCACTTATGTCCTGTCGTTTAAGAAGTAATTCATTTTCTTAAAACAAATTTGATCCTAAATGTATGATGTTTGTAATGCCACGCCGGATAAGTAATTTCAAACATTGAAAAGAATAACAAATATTGGCGAAAAAAAACGAAAAAGGAGAAAAGATGTTTGGTTTATCTATGACTTGAAATAAAGTACGACCGCTTCATGCAAAAAGTGAAAAAATTCTAGAAATCACTGCAAAAAATCAATGCCCCAAGTCCGAAAAGAGAACAACGACGTCAGAAAAAAAAGTCTGAGATCCTATAGATACACCGCAGAAATGTTCAACAGCTCGAAGCATCTAATATAAAATACTTTTGAAGCCTATATATATATATATATATATATATTTTTTTTTTTAATGAGCACCTCAATGAAGTTAAAGTACTTAAAGTAATTTAGTTAAAGTAAATGTTTTGTTAAGATTGACTTGCTAAGCAAAGCACATTTTTACACCATTTTATACATGTATTTAGGATTACATGAAACATATTTAAAGACAGTTCTCATTGGTAGAACACGTGAGCCTCTCCTAGGAAATACATTTTCAACTTTCTATTTGCAGGTATGTTCATAACGTGCGTTTTTTTGCAAATAAAAAAATATTATATTACAATTTGTTCATCAGAGGTGCTTTAGTCTATAAAAACAAACCTCGTGTTGAGGAACATTTCCTACAGCGAACTTTGAACTTCTTACCAGTTAAGTTAACAAAATAATTATGTTCTCTACTGGCTGTTTAAATATCCACATCTAAAAGTCCAAGAAAGCTAAAACCAAGAGTGATCAAACACTCAGTCGAAAAGAGTTGTTAAAGTATACACCGATACATATATTTATTTGGATTTTATCGTGATATAAAGAAGGTTAACATTTAATTAAATAATCATAGTCATCCGGCGTCTTTCTTTTGTAAACGGTTTACATAGCCTATGTGGTTTTCCTCAAATACGAACACAAGCCACTCAAGCAATCTGCGGTGCTTGAGACACATCTCGCGAGTTTTGTACTCAGCCCTACGTTAAACATGTCTGAAAAAGAACTGGGGCGAAAGTGGGATCGCTGCCTCGCAGACAGCGCCGTCAAACTGGGTAACTATTTCGTGTTTCGTCAACTAGGATATGCGCCTTATGAACAATCATTTTACCAATGTCAACTGTACGGTTAGGATGGATGATAATAGCTATAGTTCCATAACAGTAAGAAGCTAACTATAGCTTACGGCAAGTAGACAAGCGCAGACCAGGCCTGACGGGAAGGACAGGTAGGTCATACTCAGTTTACAAGCAACATCCTCATACTGTTCCTGCGGCATTATGATTATTATTTTCATTACATCACGAATCTAATGCCCTAAGTGTTCGCTGGGCTGTAATTACGTTTTGGTAGTGTTTGGCTATTTAAACTATGAATGTGAAATGTTGCATTCCACGTAGGATTTCACCTGGAACACTTGTTTGAGGTGATCTGTTAATAAAATAGCTGCAGGGTTTGCTGGATAAGTAAACTGACCCTGCATCAGAGTTTAGCATTTTAGCTATAGCAGTATAGTTTCGCAGCTTTGGTACTTTGTGTGAGGTTTGTTCTTGGTTGCCAGGACGACACCAGAGATGATGGCCCTCTTTGGATGGTTCACAGATTATCTCTCCCATGCGAGGTAGAGGAGGAGGAAAAACATTCAAGAAGATAAACTGATATCTATGTGAAGCAAAATGGCTAGCTAGCTTTTAAGTATGATAAAATAATAAAGTGCCCCACTACACCTTCACAATACAATATCAAGAACAGACTGTAGCACACAAAAAAGTTCCTTTTATATTAAAAATAATTTTAAGAACAAGTGATTAATTTGAATCTATTGGCGAAGGGCAGAGACAAAGAATGGGGTTAAACGAAAGGGACAAAGAACAAGGAGTGCCCACTCAAACGGAGAGCAGTCAGAACAAGTGGGTTCCTGCTGAGCACTGGAACAGGGGAACAACAGGTGTGTTCCGCGTAGATCCATCATGGAGCAACAATCATACCAGGCAGGATGCCGAGCTGGGCTGCCACTGTGCCTGAGGAAGAGGAAGAGGGAGTAATTAAGAAGAGCGCAAATTCTCTTTATTTTATAATCTTGTTTTGTACGTGCGAGTTGTATTATTGAATGATCCCTTTCTTTTGTCTGTGATGTGAAGGTAATGCAGACTCTCAGTGAGTTGACTTCTGGAGATCTGTATTTCTGTGTGGGCTGGACTGTTATTCAATTTGGCTTAGGTCTGAAATGGTGCCCATATTGAACCAGGTGTAGATAAGAACAAACACCTCTGAATCTTTCCACGTTGGTAATTTGGGGTGTGGGGTGTTGTATGTGTATTTAATCTATTATTTTGTGTCTGTTTGGTTTGCTACTCAAGTTATTGTTTATACTATTAATGGAAGTTAATGCTCCTTATTTGTTTCTCTTAGGGGCTGGCCTGGGTTTGGGTATTGTCTTCTCAGTCGTCTTCTTCAAACGTGAGTTCACCTTCTTTATCATTAGTGTTGGCCAACTGCTTGTTCATCAGCTCATCAGCTTGTACAAATTCTACTTCTAATCTGGGAGTGTCCTGATCTGAGTTTGGCTGGGCAGTTTAAAAAACAATCTGTATTCCCCTTCCCACAGGCCGTACGTGGCCAATAGTGTTCGGTATGGGTGCAGGGCTTGGAATGGCATATGCCAACTGCCAGCAAGACTTTAGGTCACCGTACCTGCTGCACGGGCACGTGGTCAAGGTCAGTATGTCACCTGGCTTACATGTTAAACCTTCTTCACGTGAACGTTGATATAGTACAGTTCAGATACTCTTCATTAAATTGTATGCCTGTCTGAGAATTGGCAAAACATGGAGATGATCAACCGTAACATTCTACTTTGTCTTTGTTTCTCACAGGAGCAGTAGCACTGTGCCAACGAGGGACTGTCATTCTGTATTTCTTTCTTTGTTTGTTTTGTCCCCCAGATTTATGTCTGTGGGCTGGTCCCTCTGCTGCTTACCCTGTATCATTGTTGGTGCCTGATTAGCAAAGACAGTGGTAATTTAATAAAATTATCAAATATGTTGCTGGTTTGTGTTGGAAAGTATAGGAGTCAGACTTCTGCTTTTGTGAAATGTATAAATATATATCCATAAATAAACAAAAAATGGCTACCAGCAATACCCGAAATAGATGTGGGATATGTGAGGTACTATTGAGGTTGATCGCTGCTGAAAATATTACTTTCATTCACAGCTTTTAGTGGTATTTGGTTTCCTTTATTCAGTAATCCAATGTGCAGTGTTTCTTCAATACCCTTTTGTGTAAAGCATTTATATCATGATATTTTATTTGTTCTGCCTGGCTTTAGCAGATGTCTACATAAGTAGGACATGAGCCACACATTGGTACAATGGTGACCACTGAGCAAGGTAATTACAGACATACGTCTCTGTTTGCCTTCATAGTTTCATAAATAACATGCATTACTTCTTAATCGTTTCCACCATGGTTTTTGTAGCGATGAAGAGCTTTCATTTACGCTTGTTAGATGCACTCTCAAGTGATCTGCATCAATAGAAAAGAACGAAGTTGGGGAAGCAAGTGAGGAGAAAAGATAATGAAACGGTATATACTTGAAGTCTGATTTACCAAATTCTTAAATTCCCTTCAGGCATTAAAATGGAAGAAATCCAAATTATCATTAAAAGAGAGGCATCTCCATGCTAGGAATAGTATTAAGGATTCATTGTTTTGTTACACTAAGGTATGATCTTGAATGTCTGTACAATTAGGTGGGTTAAATGTGGGAATAAAATGCCCTCCTGGTTGTCAAATGGAAGAAACCTGAATTATCTGTAAATGCCAGTCTTCTCTGTACACGGAATCTGGCAATTAAGACAATTTTTTTGAAAATGTAATGATTAGGTACAGCGTTCAATCTCTAGATAATTACATGGGTTAAATGCAGCTACTGCTAAATTCCTCTCATATTTTAAAATGTAGCTAAAAATGGCCTACATAAATTTTTGCTATTCTGTAAAGACTGCAATTGTAATCTCTGTACTATGCAGATGAAAGAACTTGTTAGTAGGCAAAAAACTATGTGAGATTTTGAATCAGTCACTTGTCTTCTATGTCTGTCTAGGTGTTTGGATAATTCTTTGTTGGAGTGCTTCATTGAAAATATAATTTTAAATGTCACTCTTTTCAAAATGCTCCTGCAGGAAAACCTGATATACAGATTTAAAAATTGGAATTTGAGGTATACAATTAAAATGGAAAAACCCATTCCTGTAAACACCTTCAACATTAAAAAAAACTCTGTAGCTAGAGGGCATACAGCAAAATATATTGCCTACCAGATACACAATCTGCTCTTTGATGTTCCTGTAAAATAACCTTTTGATTAGTAGCAAATCGGGAAGATTACAGATTACATTTAGGATCTGGTGTATCGTCATATTTCCAAATGATACTCACTGAAGGAGGGAAACGTATTTGAAAGGCATCATGTGGGCTTTCACTCCACGTTCTTTCAGTTCCCCCTTTTTAGGCAAATGAACGATTTCCGCAAGGAACGAAGTGCATATTCATAAGTTATTCACAAGGTGGCAGTAAATTATTGGAGTTCGGTATTTGCATTTTCTTGGCTAGTAGATGTATTTCGGGAAGCAAATATATAATCATAGATAGGTTCCATAGATGTGTTAGCTATATATACACTTTGTATACGCATACATGAATGCGGAAATATATACTCAGAAACATTTTTAAATGTTATTTAATTTGCTTTAAGATATACAGCATGTTTCTAAAATATATAATTTGATTAATGTATTTGGGGTGAAAAATATATATTTAATAATATAATAATAAAAAACATTGTAAAAATGAGCCGCAAATATATTGAATTTGCAAATATAACCTTCGCTAGCAAAATGAATTAGCGAACATTTGTTTTTTCTGTCAGTGGGTAAAAGCGTCAGCAAAAAGCCTAAACGTTTCATCCTTCAGTAATACAACCGTGTCGTTTTTTCTTAATCGTTATCAGTATTCAGTTGAATATTCTCATTCATTATTACATGTTTAAATATCTGGAGATGTTCAGGCGTTCTGACAAACTGAGCTTCCTAACGAAATTGCGCATGTGCATAAACAATGCGCATGCGAAATTAACAATTTCCAAACATGCCCATAAATCTGGCTACCTGAGCTACCGTTGACAGGTTTACAGTGGATAGGAACATTTCCTTTTATTTTACAGAAATTAAAAAAATACATTATGAGTGTTGAAAAGCAGAGGGCCATTGTGATAGGTCCTTTCTGTCTGACAAGATGAGCTACCAGACGTTTTCAATCGGGCAGCTCATCCTGAGCGGTAGCACATTTTTTCAGACTAGCCTGACAATCTGAGCTACCGGATAGCTCATTCTGATGGGGAAGCTCTGTTTGTCAGAACAGGTGCTTAGCCCGGAATTTTCAGCATCTTGTTTAGATCTGTCTTGTTTGTATTAAGTTTTTAATTCTAAGAGTGTACTATAGGAGCGCACATATATTTACCGTGGTCAACAAGCATGTTCACTTTGCTGTAACATAATAACAGAGGACTAAAATTAATCTGCACAAATGAGCTAAACGCCGTCTTTGCTAACATTGGTCATCTAAACCACACAGGCTCCTTAACTACCTGGTTGGGTGCGTGTACCTGAACTTCAATACACTGCTTGTGTTGCAGTCAACGTTGTAGTACATTGGGTAACATACAGCGGGATTCACTATTTACATTTTAGCAAGCAGGGGCCTGCCCGGTCCGAGAGCGGCCAGACACGGGGTTCATTCATACCTTTCATTGGCATGACGCTACAAAATTTCAGCAAACGCAACGAAAGTACTAAAATTCAATTAAATTTGAAAAATGTAAAGAAAACCTGTATCGGCAAAAATGATAAACAAATACTTGACAAATCTCGCAAAACATTACCATTTCTGTACTGTCTCACATATATTGTGCGTCTGAGTGTGGTAAAATCAACATTGTGCGCACCAATAATCAGTCGTTAAGGACGAAACGGATTTATGGCTGATTACAAATTGGAACCCGCCACTGCCTAATGCGGAGCCGTGAGTTTATTTTTTGGCGGTACGTGGAAGTGTCTGTTGTTGGCAGCTGATTTTGGAGTTAAAAAATCTTCAACTTTTTCCAATTAGCCAACATCCACCCAGAGATACTTTTATTTTGACGTTGTTTGTTGTCGGAAAAACTTTGAATGTACCTGACATTTTCGGGCACAAATAAGTGTATATTAACATACCTAGCGATTTCACAAATTTGCTGTTTATCGCAAATTTGTTGTCTCGCAAATCTATCTGTGCATAATTCATGTTTGTAGAGTGTTTCCTGGACCAGATGGTAGACCAGAGGACCAGATTCATGTTATTTTAACCCAACTCTCGCAACCAATAAATAATTATTATTAATGCACTAGAATGATAAAACATTTTTTATATTTTATGGTCTTATGGTCCTCCATAAGTTCTGGGACAGTAAAATCAAAATGGTTATTTTTGATGAAAAGATGAATATGAGGCAAAAATACAGAATTTCACCATTTATTTCTGGCTGTTTCATCGCAGTTTTACCTACTAAGAATAACAGCAACAGAGTCTGTTGCAGAGTGTGTGGGAAGCTTATTCTACATTGTTCTCGTTGCTGGAAAACGTTATACTAACTGCAGTGGTTTATAATGACATAGTGGGGTGTCTGCAGCGCCATCACAACTGTGCTCCTTCCAAGTTCAGTCACTAGTCACCAAGAAGTACAGAAGTTTGAGACTATGGGGACTGCCATTACACTATGAATACAGCTATGAGACCTGATGTGCAACTGTTACTATAGTTATTATAGTCAATTAGTTTTTGTCTAGAACTTGCTAGCTCTGTACGAAGCTTTAAAACAAATTGAGACGAATGTTCATTGTAATGTACATCATGAGCCATTTTATTAAAACACATTCTTTGTAACTTTAATATTCACTTTAGAGAAGACTGCATTGAATAAGTAAGATATTGTTACATTATTATTGTAATGTTACCAACAAATTTACAAAATCTAAAGGCAAAACAACACGTGTAGATCTAGCCTCTATTAGTATGGGCTACATTATAGAAATATTCATTTTTCTAGAAAAATGGCACTAAATACAGATGCACGTAACGGCTCACATTTCATTTTCATTTCAGAAGTGTTACTGTGTGGAAACAAGCTTAACCGTAAAGCTATCCCACGCTAAAGTCAATGAAAATGAAATTGAGGAATAACTTAACGACCAATACAGTGGAAATGCAGTGGGCCCTCACTGTGAACGCATGTTGCCCATCTATTCATCTATTTTAAACAGACCAACTAATTCAAGATTTAAGGGGATCACAGTAGGATAATAACTAATATAAGCCCAATATCACCTTCTATTTTCCTCTACTCCAAAAGAACCGACTGCTTTCCAGGGAGGAGTCACGATATCAGCAACCCCAGCCTGTATAGGGTTACCTCTCCGAATCCAGGGTCAGACTCGCATTCAGCCACTGCAGATGCACACCCTCAGCAGGAAACAATTCAAGAGACTCCTGGCACCTACACTGATGATGACATTATTAATGATACTATATAACTGGCATTAGGGAGAAAAAGAAATTAAACGTAATATAGGGAGTACCCTTCGCTGAAGGAAATGCCCAAAGATGCCAAGGGCAGGGTATTTTCTGATTATTTGTTACACTCTCCAAAATTGTGGAAAAACATTCTCTTCTGAAAGCGTCTGGGACAGGCAGTCAACAACAGATGCTTCTGCTGTAAGTAATATCTAAGAATAAGGCAATATTCGAGAGTTAAACCTCCACTTAACCACTAGGCATTTAGCTTTCACAGGTAAGACGATCACAATAGATGACCTCAATAATGATTATTTCCTAGTCCTAGGTTATTGGCCAGGTATGAAATAAATAAAATCCTTTATGATAATTTACAGAGTGTCAGAGAGAACCAACAACAGGGAAAGAAATTGGATGCCCATTACCTCTCAGCGGTCAAATTGAATTCCTGAAGTAAGTAGGAAGCATACTTTTAAGGCTATTCTTGTTGAAAAGAAAGAAACTACATGCTATTCAGTAACAGGTGATGCGACCACTGACATAACACACAGAAGAAAATGTAATATTTACTGAGGCATGTGCACAAAGATGATGAATGGAAAACACAGGGACCTTTAATTGAATTCACAGATTTTTAAAAGAAGACAGGGAATGAAATTCATGGGATCAATGTAGATTTCAGGGGGCAAGGCTATGACAACAGAGAAGACATTTCAGGGAAAGTTCAAGCCCACGTATCAGAAGAAAATCCGCTGGTGACATTCTCACTTTGTGCGTCCCTCTCGCTCAATCTGGTAGGGGTCCAAAACAGGGCAGCGCAGACATTATATCATATATACAATATTTTAGGTGGCCATAGATACAACTTAACACATACTTCACATCAATCAAGGATATCTATGATGATTCGTCTGTTACTTGGAGATTCAAGTTTATGACAAATAAGGAAATTAACATCTTTCAAGGGAAATATATTTAAATGATCAAATCCACCACCTCAAGAGAATATACAGATCAACTTTCAAGGACAACTTAGGCCCTTTGGAGCTACTTAACACAATGTATAGGATGCAGCTCTACGGGGATGTATGCGTCTTATTGCACATTTTCTGAACTTTACCAGTGACAGTGGCTGAAGGTATGTGCACTTACAGAAAGTTAGAGCTGATCAAGAACTATCTGCAGTCAAAAAAATGCCAATAATTACTGTAATAAGATTTTTTTGTGTATTTGTCAAAAAATTACAGACTTACACCGGAAAATATAATGAGCCATATAATGCCAGATGAGAACACAAGCAGGAATACATTCATTAGGTTTTTTTTCTCAAATGAAAACACACAATTATTAATCAACAACAAAACAAAAAATTTTAAATCTTTGCTTTGTCTTAAATCCAGTCGTCCTTTATGAGCATCATTCCATACTTCTCTCACTCTACACATGCATTAAACCTGTGCAATACGGTTTACGTGTTGTGCTCTTTTAATCAGCCAATAATAATTATCAGTATACCTTATTGCATGATTTTAACTTTGCCCGTGGGTTTAATTGCTGCCAGTATGTATGTGCTACGACTTAACTGATTTAGGTATTTCTAAAGCTGCAGCAAGCTAGCTTGTAGTAGCCATACATAGGCCCAGGAATGCCAGCCAGTAGGTGCCAGGGTATTTGTTAATAAGTTTCTGGTAAGTCTGTGGTTGGCTATTCACCACATGTTGAGCATTCAAAACAGGTCCACCAAGCCATGGATGGTGTCTCTCGGTAAACTGTGAAATGAACTGGTTAGCAGAAAACACCAGAGCTTTATTTTTTCTCAAGAGCTTTATCATTGCGCGATTTCGCAGTTTGTCATTTAACAGAACAGTTAGTACATGATACCAGAGATCATAGTCGTCATTAAAGTATCTCTCCTATAGGCAACTATTATAGCTATTTGAGCTATTGGGCTGGATAACAAACATGTTTCATTCCATAGAAGTCAGGAGTTTCATCCTCAAATAGGAAATAGACAATGAAAGGTGTACCTTGACTTTGCAGACTCACGAATACAGAGCCTCAGAATAAAAAGCACCGATATTGGTTCAGCAGCCACTGCCTTTAAAAAAAAAATTATGTATTAATTTTGGTTCACAGTGCAGACCAAACCAAGGATACCATACTGAACGGTTCGGTGCAAATTTTTGCACTTTTACACCGCTACCGATTCATTTGTTTTTACACGCAGCTTGAGAGGAAAGCAGTGTCCTCATGCATTATCGTTAAGTAGGCTATTTGATGTAGTTGGACTTCACAACATGTTTTCACAACATGAGTCCCATGTCAAGTCTCATGGTGACTGGAGTTGCCAACTCTGCCTGTTACAAACAGTAATTCATTCCAAAGGTGTTTGACAGGGTCGAGGTGAGGGCTCTTTGCAGACCAGTCAAGTTCTTTCACAAGATCTTGACAAACCACTTCTGAATAGATTTTGCTTTGTACCCGGGGCATTGTCATGCTTGCCACAAAGTTTGAAGCATAGAATCATCTAGAATATGATTTTATGCATTAAAAAAAATTTCCCTTCCCACTGGAACCAAGGGGCCTAGCCTGAACCAAGAACAGCCCCAGACCATTCGTCCTCCTCCATTCAGGCAGGTAGCATTCTCTTGGTATCCGCTATCCCAGATTTGTTCATCAGATTGCCAGATGCTCCAAAGTCTGCAAGCTTTACACCGCTCCAGTCGACGTTTGTCATTTCGCACGGTGATCTTAGATTTGCGTGCCGCTGCTTGGCTGTGGAAACCCATTCCATGAAGCTCACAACACACCATTATTGGGCTGACCTTGCTTCCAGAGGCCGTTTGGAACTTTTGTGTGGCAATCAAGGACACATTATTTTCATGTGCTTCAACCTTCAGCCCTCAGCAGTCCCATTCTGTGAGCTTGTGTGGCTTAACACTTTGAAGCGGAGCTGTTGTTGCTCCTAGTCGTTTCAACTTTACAATAACAGCACCTGCAGTTAACTGGGGCAGCTCTAGCAGGGAAGAAATTGACTAACTGACTTGTTGGAAAGGTGGCATCCTGTCACTGAAAATATGGGCTCTTAAATATGGGCCATTGTACTGGAAATATTACGGAGGCAATGTGCACCCCTAAGAAACTGGCTCGTCAGAAAATGGGTGCCAGTTGAAACATCAGGAGATGGCTGCCAAATATACTTTCAGTGTGAAAGGTAGAATCACATCGCTGTACAACATTAACAAAAAACACTCCACTTGTAGCTATATTCCACACCAGTGGAGGCTGCCCTAGCATTCTGCGCAGTGTTGATCATCCTGTTGGAAAGCCCTAACTAATCTAGGCTCTGATGCCACAGAGCGCTCCCCACCTGACTGAGAAGGTCCCAACACTGAGGCAATGCAAACCACTCTCTTATAGGCCACCGTGGGGCCACAAACAAGACCATGTGCCTGTCCTGCCTGATCCAGGCAGAGCTGTAACAATGCCCAGACACCCTGTGTCCCTCCTGACAGAGAACCAAAGGGGACACTGTGTTGTCTCCCGAGTGGCAAACAGATCAATCCACGATCGCCAGTATCTGCTCTATATGGGGTCCACCACCTGAGGATGCATCCGCCAATTGGAGCTGTCCAGCGGCACCGTCAACAAAAGTTGCCGTATTCAACATCCCCCGAAGGCCCAGGACCCAACGGAACTTGATGACTGATATAGCCTGTCTGAGCTGGAACAGCCTTAGACACGTCATTATCCTCTCTACCCTGTTCTCCAACAGGGTAGAAAGTATGGACAGGGAGTTTTATCTTAGCCTTAGATAGAGCACCTCTTTGACTGACTGTAGTCTGCCCTTCAAGTGATTCATCCCCAGACGTATCCTGGAGAGGTGCTCTGTCACAAGGTGATGTGACAATGTGACACGTGCAGACAACACTGTGCGCAGATGAGCTGATCATCTAGATAATTCAGGACCCTGATGCCCTCAAGCTTTAGGAAGCCAGAATTGTGTCCATGCACTTTTTGAAGATTTGTGGTGCTAGGGATAGGCCAAATGGCAGGATACGAAACTCGTAGCATCCCCCTCGGAAAGCAAAGCAGTTATGGGGACCTGGAATTAAGCATCTTGCAGTTGGACAGCTTTCTCAGGGTTAGCATCTTGAACAGCTTGAGGCTCAGATAAGTTGACCAGCCAGAGATTGAGAATTGGTTTTAATCCGCCATCTCACACCGGCACCAGAAAGTACTTTGAATAAAACCCCTTGGTGTCCCCTCTGAGGGGACAGAACCACTTGAATAACACACTTGCTTAACTGTGCTTGGATCTGCAATCACAATCTCCAAATTATATTTAGTCTGTGGATTCACAATGCATCTGAATCACGCCTCTGAATGGAGTGGTACCCTGGAGTCCTGGGCTCAGTAGCAGAACGACGATGGAATTGTCCACCGCCCAGAGCCGGCTGCTGCTGCGTCCTCTGAGGAGGGTCAGGTGGTAGGCAAGGGACCTGTGGCTGCCCCAGTGGCTTTGTTAACCATTGCTTCCGAGCCGCCAGTAGCCTTGATCAAAATGGAAAACCTTAGTGGCCTCTTTGGTCTCCTTAGTGTGCTTTCAGAGATCCTAGACTGTGGGCCCAAAGGTGTGCCCCATTGTAATTGGCGCATCCAGTGGAGCTGACTTATTAGCCTGTTCAGTCTCGCCTGCGTTAGCCACAGCTGATCTCTAGCCATGATTAAAGCCACCAGGTTCCTGCCAAATGCATGACTGGAGGCCCTAGCAAGTTGCAAAAGGAACCTGGTGATAAACTGGATGCAGAGTCTAATATCTTGGACTGGCAGGCCTCCAACATTGTGTAGTAGCTGCCCACCCTGGCCACCAGGGAGCTAGCGGAGTACGCCTTCTTGAGAATAGATTCAATAACCTGACACTGCTTATTCTGACAGGAAGCATTCTTGCTGATAGAAGATTCAAGCCACCCTGCTGCGTCAATGCCTGGATCACCAAATCAAGGGTCTTGGAAGCCCTCTTCATGAGACGCTTCAGGTATAAAAAGAAGCGCAGAAGGTGTAAACACAGTTATGAACAATGCTTGCAGAAGGATGGGTTGTCCAATGCACACAGCACACAATTATTATAGAAGTTAACCACTGGAAGGCTTTCCTTGCAGACAGAACACAGGTAAAACACCTTGTCGAATGTGGGTCAAACCCACCTCAAAGGAAAGTGGTTTGTTGAGTGCCGAATTTCTCGCCTGCCGAATCTGTCCTCCCTGAATAGGAAAAAAATTAATAACTTAACTTAAAAAGTAAAAAATCACTAAAAACACTGCCACTGAGCCAACAAGGGTGAAACACTAGTCAGGTTTTGAAAACGTCAATAGGACATTTATACAAAGTTGATGACATTGACACAAGGTTGATAGACGTCGACATGACTTTGAGGAACATTGACAGAGGTAAAAAAAATACTACGAAGTTGAAGGCCCTTGGATAACATCGATAGATTCAGAGGGAGCTTCAAGGACATTGGTGCAAGGCAAGTGCTGATTGCAACTACAAAACCAAAGGTTGCACTGAATGGTAGGTGCAAAGCACTCATGGATTCTGCAAAGGGGGGAGTGAGGAGATTAGAGAAATGAGAAGTGAATCAAAGGGCTATAAGCCATTTCACTGAATGGTAGGCGCAAAGCACAGCAGGAAGGTGCACAGAGTGTAATCAACGGCGCCACCGGTCAAAAAGTTAAGCTGCGCAATGTGTTTTTTTTCCAGCAGACTTTGGGAAGAGAAGGCACTTTGCAGTAAAAAGGACCAGCTCCAGCTGGAGGCTAGTCACAGGGAAAAGGCGAGGCAGGCGTCTCACCAATCCTCATGGATTCTGCAAAGGAAAAGAGAACAGAGAGCTGCAACAGTAACGGAAAACAAGAACAGATAATAGACTGTAAGGGTGACAAATTGCAGCTTCTGCAATAGAACTGTGTGTGCTAATGCTTACCAACTCAAGAAAATGGATGGAAATTTCATCAAAAAACATGAGACAAGCTTTCTAATGAAGGTAGGTCAAATGCACATAAAATGATAACATAATAAGGGTTTCAACTCAAACGTAGGCTAGAGACTCACTTAGCTCAGAAGGAGGTCTGAAGAAATAGAGGCAGATCTAAAATGGCGACTGCATTTTACAATTGTTATCACAAGATTGAAGCGCTCTCGTGAATTGTGGCATACAGCTCTTTACAGGGTTTTTAAAGGGAAATAACACATTAGTGATGATTTATATTTTGTCTTTGAAAGAGAACTGCTTTTGTCATCAGATGTGGGCTAAATATTTAAAAAATGTGGCTACAGTATAAATTTGTGTATTTTAATATAATTTTAGAAAAGGATAGTCACAGTGGAATTGACCTAATTTGGCCAGGAACATTAGAGATGCTACCATTCGATATACATTTAGGCAGTATCTTTTTCAAAACTACAAGAGAACTCCTGGCGTGCCGGCAGAAATCTAATTGATCCCAAAGAATAAGGCAATGCATCCATGCTTTCTGATTGGCTAGACATATCCTCAACAGTTGCTTTAATTGTTTCTTTTACTTTGAGAAATGTGGCCTATAAAAGTTAAGAAAGAAGTGGAATATATATATCACAGTTTGAGTTTCATAAAAATTGGCATACTACAAACAGATTGGAATTGATTAGTGGAAACTGTAGTTTTATTTTTACAAAAACGGATTTCATATTATAAACAGAAAATGTGCCACACAACCACAGATTCATTTGTCATAATTAACAAAATTATAATAAATAACAAATTTCGGACTACCAAATCTTTCGTCTCATTATTGTCGCCATAGAGGCAAGCCAGGTTTCAGTTACCCATCCCGTTTTTTCCCCCCCATTTCACCAACTTCATGTTCCCACCTCTACTACTTATCGAATTGTCTTAATATGAAACTAGCAATTGAACATCATTAAAACATTTTTAAAAATCTAAAGATTACCAGTTAAATCGAAAAAAAATAAATAAATCTGATGTAGTCTGAATCAATAAACGAGTTAATGTGTTTTTTATTACATGGGTTCTCAAAAGGGTTTTGCAAGAGTGGCAGCTCTTTATGCCCCCCCGTGTGACACTTAATTTCCACTTTCCTGTGAGATGCAATAAGAGCCCCCCTGTCACAAACACTGTGCATCTTTAACAGTTTAATGCATAAACACGTTCTCTCCCGGGCAGCAGAGAGTGGAGTGATGAGACAGGCTGGAGTGCCAGACACAGGGATTAGGGGGAGCGAGGAGCTGAGAGGAAGGAGAAGTAAATCTGGGTACCTTCAGAGCCCTTGTAGACGCAGTCCTGTTCATGCAAACTATAGCAACCTCACACATTAGCACAAACACTTATATTATGTTATTCTTGCGTGCGCGCACAGACAAAAGCACACGTTTAATAACACAACCTTTATATAACACTTGCAAACACTTATCTTTTTTTCCCATTGTCATTACAACTTACCTAGCATGCCTCCTCTGATCAACACACACACACACAGTAACCCTCTTCTCTACTGCCCTCCCCCAGTGAGTGTCATCATGACACACACACAGCTGTGAGACACACAGGCAGGCACAGAATCGCTCACAATACTGCTAAGCCAAAGAGGAGGAGGACTACTGACAAGGAAGGATGGAATTGTACAGCAGAAATTTGAAACGCAAGCTATTGGACTGACAGCACCACGGTGCTGAGATATTGTAGCTTGGTACAGATGACCTGCTAGCACTGTGATCACAGTGTTGACCGCTTGTGGATAGAGCCTCAAACGGCGACGCTCGCCTTCTCTGTTCTTATTATTTGGCAGATTGGGAAGCTGCTTGTCAGTTTCACTCCTTCGGCAGGAGCCAAAATCATTGCAATCATTTATGTCAGCAATTGGCCTCAGACAAGCAAAGGAGTGGAAGAGGGGCACCTTCATGATGGACGACTCCACCTCACCTGGAGCAACATTAGGTGTAGGAGTAGGCAGAGGTGGTGGCGCCGACTCTAACTGGGGCCTCAATCGCAGTCTTTCCACGGGGAGTCCCGGCGGCACCTGGGCGGTGGGTGGCAGCGGGGCATGGCTTCTGGCCGGCGTGCTGTCCCTCATCATCCTCCTGACGGCTTGTGGGAACGCTCTGCTGATCAGCTTGGTGTTTGCCCAGCGCTCGCTGCGGTGTACCTCCAACTGCTTCCTGGTGTCGCTATTCCTGTCAGACCTGATGGTGGCGCTGGTGGTGATGCCACCGGCTATGCTAAACGCGCTGTGTGGTACCTGGGTGCTGTGGCCCGAGTTCTGCCCCGTGTGGCTGTGCTTCGACGTTATGTGTTGCAGTGCATCCATCCTCAACTTGTGCGTGATCAGCCTGGACCGCTACCTGCTCATCATCTCGCCGCTGCGCTACAAACAGCGCATGACCCCACCCCGTGCTCTGCTCCTGGTGAGCGGGGCTTGGGGGCTGGCAGCGCTCACTTCCTTCCTGCCCATTGAGATGGGCTGGCACAGCCTGGGCCACGACCATAGCCTGATGCCTGGCGTCGTCAACGGCAGCCTGACCGAGCCTTCGTCATACCTCACGCTTCCTCCCTCAGCTTCCACCTCCTCCCAGTGCCGACTGCGTGTCAGCCTGCCTTTTGCTCTGGTGGCCTCCTGCCTCACCTTCTTCCTGCCCTCCACGGCTATCTGCTTCACCTACTGCCGCATCCTGCTGGCAGCGCGGAGGCAGGCGCGGCAGGTGGCTGCGTTGACACACCCCATGCACCCACATCACTCCCCTGGAGAGCCGTCACATCCCCTTTTGCCTGGAATGGCCACTGGACAAGCACCTGATGACCGAGACTACTACAGCCATCCGGACCCAGCTACAGCACGCCATGCACAGGTGAGAGCGATGGATGGGCAAGAAGGGTGAACACGAATAATCTTTAAAAGTATTTTAGACTGCTAGAAATAGCCAGTGCCAGTGTGTATCTGAGAAAAGTTTGACGTATTAAAACATAAGAGGTCTAAGGTCTATCTGATGTATAGAGTCTATGAGGTTTATGGAAATGTGTGTGTCATTTAAAACTAACGACTCCCTTCCTGAGCGATTCCTGTAAATGCACTGCTTAAAACTACCTCCAAAACTTAATTGTTAATTTCTCATGGTTAAAGCTCACTCAAGGCTGTGGTTGTTTTATCAAACAAAAGGGGAGAAAATATTTAATACATATTTAACCTACATACAAGAAGTCACTTGTGGACACCCACAAGTCCAATGCCATACACCTTAGGTCATAATAGACCCGAGATTCTGAACCGTTCCATAACATGAAGCCATTTAAAAAGTGGACAAAGACAGAAAGGGATCTGAAAACCTCAGCATGTCACTGTGTTAATGAGGGAGAAATGTTATAATTATTGTCCATTATTAGTTATATAGGAGGATGCCATCCCCAACTTACCTATAAACTGTGTGTGTGTGAGTGCATGAGTCTATCTGTCGGTATATGTGTGTGTGTGTATAATAAATATATATGTATATATATTTTTGCCGTCTCCGGATCCGGTCTATCAAAATGAATTGAGTCACACATAATACAATTTCCATAAAAACTGTCCTTCTATATATATATACATATATATATATATATATATCAAATAGAATGGAAGAGACTTTCAAAAGAATAGAGGATATTGAGTGGCAGGAAAAAAGTGAGAAAATGGGAGTATAACACTATATACTGTATAACAGTATTCATACTGTGAAAGTCGGAGGCAGGAGGACAAATACATTGCAGCTATAGAGAAAAGACACTATGGGTGACCTACCTGCCCTTCTTGCCTTCCAGTCCTCAGTGAGTGAAGAGCGCAGACTGGCACACAGGCAAGGTAGACGGGCACTCAAAGCCAGTCTCACCCTAGGGATTCTGCTGGGGCTCTTTTTCAGCACCTGGCTGCCCTTCTTCGTCACAAACATGGCACAGGTCAGTGTGTGTGTGTGTCCACCTGTCCATCACATTACACATGAGTCACTGTGTCCCCCCGTGATTCAGCGGAGCAGGAAAGGTCAATGTGTCATTGTGTTTTTAAATGTGAAGGAGCCACTTGCAAGGGATCAAAGGAGCATTTTGAACTCATGACTTACATTACAATTTAGGACAGAAATCTTAAGGCTCCAAAACTCACACAAAAAAGCCTTTAATCTTAGTGTCACTTTACACAGATATAATGACCAAAAATGCAGTCAATTGCCGTCTCCCATTTCAATGCTTGTAAGATTAATTTTTCTTATAAAAAAGTCAAAGAAATTCATCGAAATCATTTTTTTAATGTCAGCTACAATCCATTAGCTACTGCACAAAATCAAACTGATCATAATGTAGTGGCTGAGATTAAAGGTCTGTCTAACTCCCCAGTAATTGCACCCAGATTGCTTCTCACAATAATCCACCCATTTAGTTTTCCATCTGTGTCCCTCACTCCTCCTCTCCCACAAAACCTTGCACATAGACACAGGGGGTGGGGTTTTTTTTCCACCTTCCAAATCAGCATGGTGTGTGCGGAGAATGTCACTCTCTCCCTCCCTATCAGACGACGTAGTGGGGGGGGGGTAAATCACAGACCTCTGTTTTGTGTCCGATCCTCCTCCAGAGGCACTCTGTGATCGTGTCCCTGTTCCCCTAACTCAGGCGGTTTGTGAATGCGTGCCCGCCGGCTTGTTTGACGCCCTGACCTGGCTGGGTTACTGTAACAGCACCATCAACCCCATCATTTACCCGCTCTTCATGAGAGACTTCAAGCGTGCCCTGGGTCGCCTACTTCCCTGCTGCTTCCCCTCCCTCTCCCCCCGTCGACCCTCGCCTGCCCTCTCGCTCTCCCTGCGCAACTCCGGGGAGCCCCGGTTGCACACTGATCCCCCCTCTCTGACGTCGGACCCACCCCAGCTGCCGGCTACAGCTACCGACGCCGTCAACCTGTTTGACATCGAGCACGCTGGGAGCCAGTTGCCCTTACTCTTGCCCAATCAGGTGGATACGCTGGGATAAATACAAGAGGGGGCTGAAGCCAGATCGGAACATATCATTGAGATAATCGGGAGAGTGTTTTATGTGTAGAGTGCTTTGTGTGTGCATGGGAGGGTGGAGGGAATTCATGGGAACGCTTATGTAAACCAGAGTAAAATAAGTTAAAGGAATGCAAGAGGACGAGTTTGTTTAAGAAAAGCTAAAAGAAAGAAATGTGTCCCAGCAATTATTTCACCTTCACCAATTCTTTGCAAAACGGTGAGGGGGAGGTGCAAGAAAAAAATATCACAGTAATTAAGATCGTACCATTCCTACAGTTAAGCGGGGGTTAGTCTGGACAGGGACCAAACTAAGAACCACAGTAGTGTCAGCAGCAGATGACAGACAATAATATATGCAGCTCTCAAAGTGGCAATGAGAATTCCACACTCCTCACCATTAATTTATGAGTTAAAATGATCAAATAAGAAGAGGGAAGCCAGAATAAAGAACTGAAGAAAAATATAATGTTACATTCTAAATACTGATCCCTGGACTTCAGAGAACTAAGTACCCAGAAGGAACAGTGACCCACTAAAAACATAGCCAGGTTTGTTACTGGCTGCAAAGAGCTGCTTGTACACTTACACTCCTGGCTGTCTGTACCTCTGTCTGTAATAAACACATAGACAAACATCATTTTGTTTTTTTACTTATCTTTAAGTGTACAGCTAATACAATATAATGGATGTCTTGTTTTGTTTTTAAAAGGAGAGGACCTGAGGGCATCACTAGATTGTTAGGTTAAATTGTTATTTACACAAATGGTTTAGTTTGTGTCCACTCCTTATTTGAGGAATGAATAGAGGAGACAAGGTGTCCATAAATATATTTTCCACATCCTAAAAATTAACTACTCTTTAAACATCGTATCCAGTCTGTAGACCTGCTCTTTGTCATGAGTCCTACTGCCCCAGTGTGGTGGAAGTATGACGTGTACAGTTATCTCTTTAAACGGCTAGATGCTGCTGCGTGCTGGTACGGGGAGGAACTGGATGTGGATGGCTGGTCCTCGATCCCGCAGTCAGACTCAATGCCATTGCATACATCAGTAGAAGCACATTGGGTGGTCCAGTGTGTTGTGTCCCAGTCCCACTGACAGTGCTCACTGTCCCAGTCGGCCCAGTCCAATCTTTCTCCAGCAGAACGATGTTCCTGAGCTGCAGAGCTGTCCTTGCGCTGGGGCTGAATGTCTGTGTCACTCAGAGAGTCCAGCAGATCGGAGATGTCTGGGATGTCCCACCCGTTAATGCACTCCTCTGTCTCGCCTTCCTCTGGTTCCTCCTCTCCCTCTTTCCTTGCTCCTTCTACACGGTAAGTAGGGGCACTTCTGTCCAAGCCACACGCAGACACCTCCTCACCACTGCTAACCACTACTGTGTTACCCGGCTCCAAACTTTCTCGACTGGAACATCCACTCTCTTCGATTGATTGGTCCTGTCCAGAACATTTTTCTGGCATATTTTGTGATGGCGTTTGCCCAACTACAACTCCTGCCCCCTCACGGGTAGGCACACCCACTGCCACAAGTATAGTGTGCATCTGCCGCATGTAATCCAGATGACCTTTAACCTGAAAAGACCCAGGAATCACAAGGTCAAAACTCATTAAAAAGTCATCTTTAGTTCCTTCCCATCCAATCTTACTTGCAAAGTAAATTTCTACATGAACTGACCGATTAATAAGGCGCCTCGTGTTGACGTTAGACTGCTACATCTTGAAAGCAAGGCAATGCAAAAATTGCAGGTAATGGGGAACAAACCTCACTTTGGAGCCAAGCAAAATAGAAATATCCAAAAAAGATTTGGTGGTGGCCAAGTGTCCCTAGCCCCTGTCTATAATTTTATTAAACCTAGGAAGCAACCATTGTGTCCTATAAAAAGAGATTTTGAGTTGTTCCATCACTCACCACAGAGGATAAGTCCACGTTTATCATGCGTCGATCATTCAAGCCGATTGGCTGGAGCCCTGCAACGGACAGCTGGGCAGATGAACCACGGTACAGGAATCCAAGGAGCCAGTCCCCTCTAAGAAGCACATGGGGAAAAAAAACAATCCAACTTCTATTTTAAAAATCTTACAAATATTTATAGGAATAGATACAGCAGTGAATCTTCACCTATCCATCCACAATCTCCCATCCCTGCCCTTTTCTGACCTGGAATAACCATTGACAATCCTTCCAGCGACCACTCTGGAAAGCCGTTCCCACTGCTTGGCGGAACCTTCAACAGGCGCACCCAACAGGACAACATCCTCCACTACACCTTCCCCGCCTGTGAAAATCAGAAGTGTAGAATAGAACGACTTTCATAACTCAATAAAAGGGGGAAGGGTGGAAAAAGTCAACAGGACGAACCCTATTAAAACCGTATTAAGCTCTGGAGACAAACAGGCGCACGCTCTACTGGAGTGGTGTAGAAAGTAATTAGAGTAATGGCTTCGGGTTTTATTAATAATTTCTTTAGGCAATGAACCTGCACTATAAACGAGGAACAAAATAAAGGACATCTTTTTAGTTAAGCTAAACAGACACTTCCCACCTAAAGAACTACGCACAGAGTGTTCAAGTCTCACTGCACACAAACGCTTTTCAGGTCTAACCTTGTCTCCTTCCATCCCTTGCTTTATTATTATCATTATTATTTTTTTTTTAATGGATGTGCAGACCAATCCTTATGAACATCTTTTGAATGCACTTCAATTAACGTGCAGCATATTTTAATTCAAGTCTTTAAGGTCCAAGTGTCGACTTAGGCAACGTTCATGCCAAACCTTTTTTTTTTTTTTTTTTCAATGGGAGAGACGCACATTTGCATTTGATGTGAACGTCCCCCCTTACCCTTTGTCTACCCCACGTTGCTGGCTCTTGACTCCGTCCAACAAGCATGTGCCTTACGACCTGTTAGAAACGTGTCTCTGTTTTAGACAAGCACATACCTTCATCATTAGCAAGCTCCTGCAGACAGAAGTAGATGACTCTTGCTCCGAGGCTAAAGCCGATCAGACTGACCGGACGCTTCCCCTACACATGGACAGGCAGAAAGAGAGAACAAACATGTAAACGATAAACTAAAGAGTGATTTGAATACAGATATATTACAAGCTATGTTTTAAAAACCTTTTTGAAGGCCATGCGCCCTTTTGTGTTATACACAGATGTTTCATGGTACCAGTAACATTGCCCAGGAAGGCATATTGGAAAGAGACAGAGTTCAATACATACATGTAATACTTTTGAATTCTACCGACTGCAGTACAATGGCGTTTGTTATCAAGACTTATTTGCACACATGCAAATCCTGAGATTTTCTAGTCTTTCAAAGTAAACAAATCTATTTTAATGCAAGTTTCCCTATGACCAAACAGGCAGACTAAATTATGGTTAAGATTACTAAGACTGAGCTGATCGGTGTAAATATTTAATAAAAAGATAATATAATACACTGTTAAAAGTGTTATACACTGTATAAAGTGTTTATAATACACTTATAATACGCGTATATTAGTACCCCAACACGTGTGTAACCTAGACAGGGTCTGTGGGGGCTGCCTCACCTGCTGCCTGCTCCTCAGTACCTGGGCCAGGTGTTTCCCCACCTCAGCCGAGCGGCTCAGGCACACACTCCAGGGGTTGTCTATTACGCTGGCTACTGCCAGGAGGGACGCAGGCCACGTCAGCGCCGTTAAAATGCCTGGCAGACCACGGAACACAGTGCGTTGTGGGAAAGGGGAGCACCGGTTAACCACACGGAACAACCACGTGGATAACCGTTAAAGCCGTTTACTGCCAAATATAAAGGGAACCATTATGTTTATGTTAAAGCGGTGTTTTAAAATGTTCAATAAGTCTTCGTCATACTTTACAGGGAATATATATATATATATATATATATATATTTGATGGTATTATATTAAGGTGGTTGTGATTTATAAAAGATTTTCATAGCATTGCCACATTATCTGATTATGCCTTAATTCAGTAACGCACAACAAGTAGGCAGCAGACAAATGCAACAGGGGATCCGTGGATTAAATCAGGATTAACAATTTTGAAACGGATGATTGGCTTATTCACTGTATGCTCTGTCACACTGTTTGGACAGTCTGGGGCTTATCTCAATCTGATACAGTTTACAGAGGGAATCTTCATCTCTAAAAATCGTCTAATGAGAGGGTGGATATTTTACACATTAACGAGTCTCGAATTTGCCCAGACTGGCAGTTTCTCTGGTCTTGGGGAAAAATTACATTTAAATAATAATACATAATAAATAATAATAAATAATTCCACTGCTGAAGCATAGCAAGATGTACAATGTGCATTTAAGGCACCACATACCTGACAGCACAGTGTACTTCAGGGCCTCCTGGGCCACCATGCTAACCAGCCCATCCAGCAGGGAGTCCAAGGCAGAGCCCAGGTCTCGCAGGAAACGAGACTCCCAGACCAGGCAATACTGCTCCCCACATGCACCCAGACTGCTCCAGGGGGACTGGAATGAACCTGGAAGGCCAGATCACAAGAAGACCGTTGCTGACCTACCTGGAAAGTTTATATTGGTACCATATGTCCATATGCACCTTTGACTATGTGCAACAAGCTCATGTATGTTTAAGTACGCAGAAACTGTGTTTTCTCCGTTTACTCCGCTTATTATATTCGGTTTGGTTCAGCGCATAGCTGGAACAAATGCCAAATCCGAGCCTGCCACCCACTGGGTTTTGTCAACCCTCTGAATACAGCTTGCAGGTTGGAGTTTTATTTAAGTCAGTAGTGAAAGCGGTGCTGTGAGATCACTCACTGTATTTCCCACTGCACAGCCAGCCCGTCACCGTCACAGTCACATGGAGGTTCTTCCCAGAACTCAGCGGCAGGAATTCAAACTCCTCAATCGCCCCCACTCGTTTTTTCATCTTGTAGCCTGTAAGAAAGAAGAACGTTATTCACTGAACACATTCTGATCGTCACTGTGAATGTAAACGTTACAATTTGTGGAAAGACTAACTGGAATGAAGGTGGATTTTGAATTATCAGGTGGAATGACCGTGTGAGACACCAGCCATGTGAACAGTAAAATTCCCGCCCGTGCCCTACCTCAACTCACCCGCTAAGCCTGCCCCCGCCGCCCCGAACAGGGAGGCCATGATGGCGATGCCCGCAGCCGACCCCAATGCTGCAGCTCCACCTGCTCCCAGAACAGCGCCCGCACCCGCAGCGACCAGAGGAGCAGCCAGCCCTCCAGTCACGCCTGGGGAAACAGCAACCATGAGAACCCAGGCCTACATGCATCCACAGCTGAAGAGGAGGAACGTCATTCGTTCTCCAAAAACTAGTATTACTATGGCTAGTAAAAAGTAATGCCAAAGTTGGAAAAAATGTTATAAACATATCTGCCCTGACCAATCACAGTGCCCCCGCCGACGGTAGCCAGCCCAATCAGCAAGTAACGCCGCAGTTTTCTTCCTCTCTCCTCTCTGCGCCGCCGAGATGACTCCTCCCTGATAGAGAAATGCACAGAGGAAAAAGACTGGTAAAATACTGCAAAAACTCACTCATTACACGAAGACAAGACAGTTTAATTGGTTATTGTATCCTTTAGAACATGTCACATAGAACACTAATTTATTAGAGTAATTCTTGCCCTAAAGGACATTATGTCAATAAACTCTTTACAGTAATACCCAACAGAGCCTGAGAAAACAGGGCAAGAGAAATCACACTTACCATTACAGCCTGTCCTCATTGAGAGCAGTGGAACACAGACAAATTAGAGTCTGTGAATTCAACATATATAGCAATTTTTTACATTCTTCAGGTCACAAAGAAGCTTTACAGAGACAATTTTACGAATGTTCTTGGGCCTGGACCCCCAAAAAGCACGCCTAAGGCAACGGAGGCAAGGAAAAATTCAGGAGACAAACTCAGCTTAAAGGGGGAGCCTATCCTCTGTTGGCCGGCACCAGGAGTTAATAAAAAAGAGCTCTGTTGGCAGATCATATTCTTACACGTGTTGCCAAAGCATAAGATGTACTACACGCAGACATACAGACAGCACTCATTTCATAATGAAGGCGTTTGACATAATTTTTGTTGGCGGAATTAACACACCCTGTGCTAATCCTTTAATTACTATCCCTCATGCTCACTCACTCTGTTTCCTCCTCTCCTTCTCTCAGTCTCTCCCCCAACGTCTCCTCAAACTCTTCCAGTCGCTCGGGGGACACACGGATCAGGCAACTTATGTGGCGTATTAAAACTCTGGCCCGGGCATCATACTGGCCTATGCAACAGAGGAAAAAAAGGTTCAGAGATTATACGACAGATGGAGACCAAGTGGGAGGGTAAACAAAGCAAAAAGCAAGACTGAAGGCCAATTGCAAAGTATGTGCTCACCATCTTTAACAGAGAAAGACACCAAGTCCTGAAACACACATGTAGAGGGAATGTCAGTGACACATTGACCACAGTTATAATAAAATAAAAAAACCGGGTCACTAGGTAAAAGCGTTCACCCGCAAATTTCACAGGTTAGACTCCAGCTCATGTCACTCAGCGGTTGTTCGAGATGACAGCAGTGGCACACAATAGGCAGAGCACTGCCAAGGCAAAGGTGGGTAAATCAAAAGGGACTTGTCTTTAACAAGCTTCTCTAGTAGGCTTCCCGGGTGCCTCTAAGCTTGGAGTACCATAGAGGAGAGGCGTGTCCCCCTCAGATCTGTGCTGAATCTCTTGTGCAGAGTGGGAAAAAGGTCGGTGCTTCGGAGGAGACTAGCCATGCCCCCCTCCCTGTGTGTGGCGGCACCATTTGTGGCGAGGAGCTGAGATGCATTAGCACCACTGGCATTTTCCAATTTCATTCTAAATTAACTGGCAAGTCCAGATATATTATTTAAAAAACCAAAATAAAACACAGCAGGGCCATAATACAGTTAACACAGCTTTAAGCCCAGTTATGTTAACAAGCAAAATAAGAATGCTTAAGGTTCCCCTCCCTCCTTTTTCAACAGTTTCACCAATTATTATTTTTTTAACCCCCCATTTGGAATCAGTAATTGAGCGGATCCAAACCTAGTCGCCTTCGAGCCACCCGTCACATTTCCACACAGCAGGCTGCGCAGCCTTGCTGAGAGGTTCAGGTTCTATAATAGAATTTCCAGTCAACTACCTGCACGATCGGTGTAGCTCCTGAGCTCAGCAGCGACTCCTTCTTCAGGATTGAGAGGAAGGTCTCTCTGCCCTCCAATCCAAGCCCATCAAGGAAGGCTCCCATGACCGGCATCACTGACTCGTCCAGCCCCAGCCATCCTACCAGGCCCTCCAGGTACTGCTCCCGAAAGCACCTGTAGGTGGAAACATTCACATACATGCCGTTACAAGAGCATAATTAGCAATACTCCTGCATTCTGTCCATCATTGACCCCTTCCTTTCCTTCCTTTTTCAATCCATGTCTCTCCCTAGCAGTACAGGCATTAACATTGCAGTTAAACAAAGGCGTACAGCAACAGCTGACTTGACAGAAAATAACATAGTTGATTAATTGCCAGTCCAACTACTCATTCCACAAACTCCTGTCCTCCTTGCTATACCTGTGCACAATCCCTGGAAACAGCTGGCCCAAGGACACCGCGCAAAGCCCAGCATAGGCAAAGCGACCGGGCTCACTAAGCTTCTGGCCGATTACAACTCCGGAGTTCGATCGGCATTGCTCATCTCTCCTGGGCCCCTCACCCTTCATATCTAAAGAAAGAGATTGACAATGAGACAATTTCCGGCAGAAATGCTGTTTAAAGAGTTCCTTTTCTGGCAGATGAAAGGTTAAAAAAAACTAGAACACCGAACGGTTGTAGTTACCTACTACACGACTATTTTTTCTCCCCATACGAACTTGCAAAGCTTAGTTTTGCTTTCACGCTTTTTGCTACTTATCCAGGCATCCTGTTTGATAATTTTCTGCTTGGCATATAATGTTATTAAAAGTTTGAAGTTGAATTATCAAGAGTATGGCGGATATATATAACGAAATGTTTGTTGTTACATGCAAAATACCGTAATTGCGAAAGTGAGATAGATATAAACATCAGTGTTTACACACAGAACAGCTACTTTTTTCCCCCCAGTAAAACTCAGCTTATGTCGCGGATCAGCTTCCAGAAACCTTAAAAAATGAACGCAAGCTATAACCCAGAACAGTATGTTTAATTGGTAAGACGACATTACGAGAGTAATCATCGGGGACAGAAAGTAATCAGCAGCGGGAAACTAATAGCTGGTTAGCAATCTAACCTCACAACTAACTTTAAACATTATTCGATAATCTGCGTTACATATGGTACACACGGTGAAGTATGTTTTACGAACTAGGAATATGAAGTTGGGCCCGTTATTCTATTGCGTTAACATTTAAAAAATATATATCATACTTTTCAAAAGTATGTCTTGCCTGGGTCTGCTTCTGGACCCGAGTCAGTTTCTTCCGTGGTCTCCATATCATAAGTCGCAGGTCTGACTTCTACGTAAACTTCATAGAAAGTCCAACACAAAATTTTATCTGAACTGCCAATCATTTGCGGAAGTCCCACCCTAACTTTCAAGAATGGATTGAAGTGACGTTGTATGTTCTATTGGACCTATCAGGCCATGGTCACCAGAGTTAACCCTCTTCGGAAAAGCTGCGTGCTTGCAAAACTTGCATAATGTTTTATTCGTATAAAATGTATCTGAAATCTAAGTGATGGTGGTGTTTCATGGAAAGTAAATATCTTTTGAACACCACTCATAGCGAGTAACTGGTTGTCTTGTTGCCTCTTGTCCTCACGATTGTGCTTTAGGAAATAAATTTCCACAGCCCAGAGTATTTGTAAAATATTAACTGTAGGTCTACTGCAATCTGTACTTTGGGGTGTTATGTTCGAAACAAGCTTAATTTAGGCAAATGTTTTTGCATATTTAATATTTTAAATAAAATATTTATTTTATTAGGCCTACCTATAAAATGTATTATGGCATGGGCATGTTTTGACAATCTGCTCATAGTATGCATGCTTTTATAAAATATCCACATTGTTTTATTAAACAATGGTATGTAAACCAGGGTAGTTCTTTGTCAAACCAACTATTCATATTTTTTGTTACACATAAAAAAAGATTTTAGATTAACTTGTAAGAGTGAAATGACTTATTATAACAAAAATATGCTCCGGAGCTATTCAATTATGCACAACGTGATATAGTTTGTTCTTACGGGCCAGTTTTCATTGCACAGAATGAGCTCCATTGGTTTTAAGTTATTAAAACGTTTAAATACCCTTTCAAACCACCCGTCACATGGGAGCCTTCCTCTTCAAGGTCCAATGCCACTGTTATACCGGCCTTTTCTGACATCCCTCACTAATCCTCTATCCTGAATAGCAATAGACATAAAATATTGTTCAATATGCCACATTATTAAAATGACCTTGCTTGAGTGAATAAGGAGAGTCTCTATAAAAATAAATAAATACATTTTTTGTAACCATTTATGAAAATCAGGGTCGCGATGCACCAGAGCCTAAGCAGACAGACATAGGACACAAGACGGAGTACAAGTGTGACGGGACACCAGTCCGTGACAGGGCGGAGGACGGACAAACAGAGACGTAGACACAAACGAACACAGACAGTGCCCATTTGGTTGTCTCCAATTCACCTTACCCACGGGACCATCCGGGAAACCTTATCTCCAAAAGGAGTCCCACATTGCCACATTTCAGAATCAGTTCATTGGCCTTTACCCATGACTATCTTGACTTTTTGATTGCCTAAATGTAGTGTTTCTCGATGAGATTTTTTTAGTAAAACACCCTTTGTGACCATGTAAACAGGAGGAATAACCTTTGAGATAAAGCAAATCAAGTAGTAATGAGAAGTTGTTGGGCCTGGGTTCTTTTAGCTGGGAGGTGCAAGGAACTGACAGAGGCAGTTATGATGTCTGCATTTTGATAGGGTTGTTAATAATGGCACATGTCTGTTAAACTGCTGTTATTGTAAGCCTTGTATTTTTTATCATTTGATTGTATTGTCAGGTATGTGCTAGAAATAATTAATTTCAGAGGGCCACTTCGAAAATATATCAAGTTGGTTTGTTTTATTATTCTTTGGAAGTATTTGATCCATCTGGCTCTCACTCTCGAAGTGCAGCAGGTACACCTATACAGGTCAACCTAAATATAGCTGACAGGTTTACAATTTATACAACTGAATAATTCCCATAATTTCAGCCTTCCCTCTACAAATTAATTTAAAAAAGTTAACCGATCTCAAAGGATTCAGTGTGTGTCTAATTATCAGTACAAGAACTGGCCAGCAGGGGTTGTTGCAATATTAGTTTTATGTTCAAGAGTTCTTAGGGGGCGTCCTAATATTGTGGGACTGGAAGCCAGCTCTGCCTGGGGGTGAGTATGGGCGTGTTGTTGTATAAGCCAATACCGTTATTTGCCATTGTTACCACACAGTTTTGATATAACATTTACTTGTTTTGTTAGGTATTATTACAAATGAATCGCCATACAATGGATTCCTCCACATATTAGAAAGGGGTTGGTATAATCATGCCCGGGGTGGAACCAGTCTTAAGCACTTGAGTTCCATCTGGACCTCCTTTACAGCAACACGGTGGCCATTATGCAGTCATGACCGGCATCAAGTAGGTAACTGTATGGGTGTTGGATGGAAAACAAATTCAACCTAGGGCAGATGTGATTACTGTAGGGGAATGGAAACAGTGTCATTCCTTACAAATGTTATTAATATATATGAAGTTATATATGAGTTTTATAGTGCTTTTGAATGGTCACATGTGTTGATCGGACAATGATACAAGGTTTAAATAAAGGATATGAGGTAGTATGTGGCTATTGTTACTGGACAATTGAGTTGCCCCTGCGCAGCAATTGTAAGCTCCTCAAATCTATGATATAAGAGAACAAAGTTAAAACAAAACAAAGTATTTAAGGAACGGTCCCCCATCACCTCCTTATGGGAGCAAGGGTTTATCAAAGAAGCAATTTTTGGGACCTGCTGCACCAACACTGCAAACTCAGATGATATCAGATGCACCCACCTAGTTTGTCAGAACATCAACCCATCCGTCTGCGCCCTCATCAGCTTGCAGCGGTTTCCTGGGAGGCGACTTCCCAACACCTGGGGGAGATGAAGAGGGCTTCCACCAGTCAGCCCCTCAACTGCTCCGGCTGTGATGGTGCCTGTAGCATGCCAAGGTGTGCCTGGTCCATAGCAGCCAGAGATCAGCAGCAGGAGGCTGAGACTTGTGGGTCCTAGAGCAGGGATCCTGTCGGGCCCATTACGCCCACCTAGACGCTAGGGTGGACACCCTCCTGGCCCTCTTCCAGGCTGGGCTTGGAATGCCCCCGTGGTCCTGGCCTTTTCCACACTGCAAGCTTCACAGCTCGCAGGAACTAGCAAAGTTGTGTATAGGCTAGGAGAGGTGGTATACATTGTCAGGCTGGCAGGATAGAGGAAAGCAATTGTTCTCCACCAGGGCAACATGGTGTCTACTGAGAGATCACCATTCCCCCGATTGAGGATACTCTGGCAGAAAGTGTGGGTGAGGTGAGCCAAATGCCCTTTTGCCTTTTATTAAGCATTGTCACAACATATGCAACAATGCATACGTCTTTAGTTAGTTTAAAAAATAGCTTTAAACACAGATTTAACAAAACCACCTTGAGCCACTTTGCAGACAAATTCACCCAGTCCATATAAAAAACTCCTTCAGTCAGCTTCCATGGCACTCCGAAACCACATGTCTTTTCCATCGCACGCCCTTGAGTGTGGTATAATTAGTGCAATGTGCAATTAGGTCACTGCTGTGGGCGTGTCTCCAGGGCCTGAGGGCATGTTTTCTGGCAGCATGCCACAAACACCACCTAGTGGAAGAGCAGGTAGGCTGCTGGATTCAATACTGAGCTGACACCACCTTTTTTCATTACTGGTCTGCTCACCACCCCAATTGCCACAAGTTGTAGAGACAATAGAAATCTTTACTGACTCATGATTCAATTAATCGACAACCCACAATGGAGGGCTTTAGGGTGGGACCACTATGAAGAGTCTTCAGTCATTGTGGCGATTTAGAGGCCGAAAGACAGACATGGATTATTGGGAGGTTAGTGTGGTTAAGATCAATATTTCAGACTTTTCTCACTAGTGCTGGAGGCTCAGGGATAAGCCGCCATTGTTGTTAAACATAATTCATATTCACATGCACAAAATTCTCACACACAGTTTGAAATGTGTGTTTGACCTCCAGCAGTAGTCCCCTACTGTCAGCCTCTTGCCTGGAACAGAGCAGCGACTCGAGCGATTGATGGACTGCGGACAGAGCTCTTATTACGTTTTCAACTACTCACACATTTCACTCACTCTGGTTCTCCCATACTCTGTCATACCCTGCCTGCTGGTAAGGCAGCTAAGCATGCTTCTCATGTTTAATTTGTCTCTTTTTATATCTGATGTCTATTTAATTGCTTTGCAGAGACTATTAAAATGTTTGCCAGAAGGTACATTCTTTAATGTGTTTTAAGGTACATTCTGATTTGTTGGCATTATCCACACAATAGGGAAAATTAGAAAATGTAATGTCACAGTGGTTAACTGAAGGAGAGGGTGTCGATGGTTTTCAAGAGATATTGGGAAGATGGGGAAAGAAAAAGGAAGACTAATGAGGTAAAGCTGAAATCTGGGAATGTAAAGAATATGCTAGAAAAGAGGCAATAAAAGCAATAAGACATTTAATGTAGCCTGCTGTCATTTCATTGCCGTTCTAGGAAGGGATTATTAGGTGTGACTTGTGGCGTGCCCATCAAGGATACTTCGGAATAGAATTATTAGCGATGTAATCTGTCACAGTGTAGGTGGTCCCACAAATAAGTTTGTGTGGACCAGATATTTTAAAAAGTGTCAGACCCCCCAATAGTTTGGAAAAACTGCTTATTTATTTAAATATTTTACACTGACATAACAATATCAATAACCATACTTTTATAATACATTATAATACTTCATGCTATTGCTTTAAGCACTGTGGGCACCATGGTCAAAGACCGTAGCCAGCAATACAGAAAAATATTTATATTATAATATATACTAAACATTGTTGAAGTCAGGACATTTTTTAGCCTAGTGAAATTAAATGACATAAGATATTATTTTTGAGCTATAAAACTAAATATTCTGGCCTACCGCTGGGCCTATTGTAATATCTGTTGAGTCTAAGGGGTTTTAAATGCCACAAATACCACAGTGAATCTAGCTGTGCCGGTACATCGGACTTTACTAATGGAGCTAAGTACAGTTTCCGTACAGTACAATTACTAGTGGAAAACCAAACAAACTCTACACAACAGAACACTTAGAATAGAATGATAGAGTATGACAGTGGGCAAGGCCAGTTGTTCTCATTGTGTAGAATCCCATTATTTTTGTCAATACAGGATGTGTGGCGTGAATGCAGATCCAAAGAAAGAATGAGGGGAAGAATTGAAGGAAGAAGAGTGCGAAATAGGGGAGCGTGTGCGTATGTTGCTGCTTCCCCTGGTACTCAGTGAGGTGGAAGCCTGGGGGGGGGGGGAGCAAGCACGGGTGCATCTGTTTGGCCTGGGGAATGGTGCTTGTGGTCTGGAACGTGGGCGTGGCTGTCGTGAGCATACTGATTATGGCAACTGTGTTCACGCTGGTGCTGCTGCCCATCTTACTGCTACTCTCCGTCCGTTTCCAATGTCACTCTCGGGTGAGCTCACCTGCCAAACACTCCCCAACACTAATCCCACTGCCTGGGACACATCGCCAGTAGCACACAGCACTCAAAACTTTAAAATACACCACGCAATAGGGCAAAGGCAATGTTCCATGAAAAACACATTTTATGGTGTCCTTCACTCTTTAGACAGCGAAGCATCTCGAGATAGTGGAAGCGAGGACGTTAATTGTCCCGTCTCATATTGTATTTATTATACTCTCATTCGACCTTGGTTTTTGGTTCAGTTCACCCTTGCAGCAAAAGATAAATGTAATAACTGACTGATTTCTGAACTCAGAGAGAGGAGTGGGAGCGACAGATAAAAGGAAAATAAATTAACATCTGATTTCATTGTATGCCATATCTTACATTGGCCGGTACATTGGAATTTGCAAATGGTGTTCATAATGTGGATGTGTGTGTCCACAAAAATCTGTGTGTAACAACTTGTGTCAAAATACCTGGCACCGTCCGGCATGCTACAAAGGTCAAAAAGAGTGTGAGTGGGTCCTCATTTTTTAAAATATTGCTTCTTATACTCATTGTCTCCACTTGGATAGGTCATCTGATCTTCTTCACAGCAAATCTCACAGTAAAGGCTGGAGAGTTATACAACCCTATCCCCTCTCTTCTTTTCCTCTTAAAAGGTCAGTTTCAACTTTCTTCGCCACCTTTAACCCACCTTCCCCACTCTGCCTTCAGCTTGATGGCAACACTTGCTCCACTTTCCTCATTCTTGGCTTTGTGATGATGTCACCACTTGTGATGGTTGCAGCAACAACTTACTGCGGCCCGGCACTCAGACTCAGTCTCTTACTACTGTTTCTGTTCTCTGTGAAGAAGTTTGGCCACCTCTCCAGCTTATCTGTGCGGCACGCAGGCACAGCAGTGGCGTGTACACCTGCTTTGTATGCATGCACACAAAAGCACTATGTCCAGCATGAATCCTCACTCCTGCATGCGTGCACATACACTGAAAATACACACGTACACTATGGCTCCCGTTCTGTAACTGAGAAGCACTATTCAAGAAGCTTGTTTTCTTACAATGTCTTTATCTTTAAAGACTCAAGCTGTGCACATTTCTTTCTTTGTTTATTTACTGAACTGTGTGGTGTATGTAACATGCAATGAAAATAAATGTTCAACAACTGACTAATTTCCATTCAGAAATGCATAAACAGGCAGCGATAGTCATGTTGTATGCATCTCGTTCTATGCCTGTTAAATTAGACTTTATTAAGTACGAAGAAGTGAACTTGTCACTGTTTACAACAACAACAACGACGACAACAACAACAGAAGTACGATTCATGGAACCTTCTCACTTATCAAGGACCACTGCAACACAGTAGTTACCAGAGCAAACCTAAGGACAAAAATGATGTATTGCATGTACTTGCCGTCTCAGGGAGGAAGTACATGCAAAGAACAAAGAAGCCAGGAAACATGCAGAATCAACATTAAGACCTAGACATACACACACAGTGAATAGGTAACTCAACAGCTGTTTGTAAAATGACCAGTAAGATGACAGATGGCAGTGCAGAGAAAAGTCATTTATTCAGTAGTGAAAGCCAGAAGGTGTGGAGATCTATACACACTTTGATCAGAGGGTAAAAATGGTGACTCACATTGTCCATGACAAAAACAAGCATGCATACAGATAGTGATGAAAGGTATTTTCCTTTGTATGCCAAACCATAAGAGGCAGGATGTGCCGTGCGTGTATGAATGAGAGAGAAAAGGAAGAATTGAGTCTGGATCTGCAGAAAGGAAAATGGGGGCTCATAGTGCCAACCTCTTATTGTGTCGTTTCCCTTACATTCCCTTACAAGACAGCACACCACAGTTCAGAGACACTGTGCCACAGACAACAAAATGCAAAACGGTTCTGAAGACTACGATCACACAGTTCAGGACAATAAACGGGGCTCAGACAAAAGTGCACCCTATTCAACGTGGCATTATAGTAATCGAGGGCATGTTTTGAGCCACAGTACCAGGTGGAGTGAAAAGGAGCCATACACAGAGAAAGCTCCCACATAGGACCATGTAGCAATCCTACTTAGAGTTAGCACAGCCAGCTGAGATAATGTACATGTAAACTTGTTTATCATTATAGTATAAATATTATAGTATATCTGTACAAAGCCCAGATTTTATTCTCAAACTGGGGGAGAAAAAGGACAGAGAAATCAGTAATGGGCATAATTGCATTTACTTTCTCTAAATGTCTCTCACGCTATCCCTCCTCACCCCTTCCCAGACTGATTTTTGTGAGTAAGTCTTCTTTTTCTCACCCCCATCTGTCCTCTCCCTGTTTTCCTCATTACCCCGCACCCAGTCATTTCCATGATTTCATACCTCGCTATTTAATCTAACCCACAGCTGAGCCTGAGCCATTGATTTTTATATAGGCATGAATGTAAACTAATACAAACCTGAAAAAACCCACCAAACACACACATATTTGTCTATATGGATGTATGTACAGTAATGTGAAAAGTCTTAGGCACATGTAAAAAAACAAACAAATTCTGTAAAGCAAAGATGCTTTCAAAAATAATGAAGTGGAAAGTTTAACAAAATTACTATAAAGGGCAGTAAAAACACACCCAAATATATATATATATTATTTGGTGTGAATACCCTTTTTAATTATCTTAGGCACACTATCGTGCAGTTTTAGAAGACAATCGGCTGGTAGATTATTCCAAGCATATTAGAGAACTTTCTACAGTTCTTCAACAAACTTAGCCTAGACCAACCCCAGAAAAACAACCCCATAGCATTATCCCTTATCCACCAAACTTAACAGTTGGCACAATGCAGTCAGGCAGGAAACGTTCTCTTGGCATTCGCCAAACCCAGACACGACAATCAGACTGCCAGATAGAGAAGCGTGATTCGTCACTCCACCGAACACGTTTCCACTGCTCCAGAGTCCAGTGGCGGCGTGCTTTACACCACTCCATCTGATGCTTGGCATTGTGCTTGGTGATGTAAGGCTTGCATACAGCTGCTCGACCATGGAAACCCATGCCATGAAGCGCCCAGCGCACAGTTTTTGTGCTGATTTTAATGCCAGAGGAGGTTTGGAACTCTGCAGTACACTTCAGCACTCGGCGACCCCGCTCTGTAACTTTACGTGGTCTGCCACTTCGTGGCTGCGTTGCTGTGGTTCCTAAACGCTTCCACTTTGCAATAATACCACTTACAGTTGATCGTGGAATATCTAAGACGGAATAAATTCTACAAACTGACTTGTTGCAACGGTGGCGTCCTATTACAGTACCACACTCGAATTCAGTGAGCTCTTTAGAATGACCCATTCTTTCACAAATTTTTGTAAAGGCAGACTGCAAGGCTAGGTGCTTGATTTTATACACCTGAGGCAATGGGACTGAATTAAACACCTGAATTCAATGATTAAGAGGTGTGGCCCAATACTTTTGCCCATATAGTGTATGTGCCGAATAAGCAAACAAGTCATTCTCTGCATGAAACAGTAAACCAAATAGTTAGAGAGACACTCACGCACACAGATTTAGACGAAATCGTGGGACAAACAGGCACATGTACACAGAGCGAGACATGGGTCCAATAGGTTAGTCTGTGGATTATTTTTGGCACGCTGTTGTTGAGGGTGCGTCCGGTCGCTAATGATTCCAGAGGGATTGCGTTCCCCTTGATGTGGCGAGTTACATCATTCTGCCCATCCCCACACATCAGAGGAAAGATGCTTTCCAAAAAATCCAGCTAGCTACTCGTTCTTTCCATCGAAATCTCCAAATCCTGTCACAGTACGTCAACCCTCCCCAACAATCTGAACATCGTGCATCATCTCAAAATATCTTTATGTTTCTGATTTGCCCTACGTCTTTCGGGTGCTCTGGAGAAGTAGAGAAAGGGAAAAAAGGTAATTAATCAGGCATATAAGATGAAGAGCAGAGAGAGCAGCCCGAGGAGGGACTTTGCTGTACTAGTGCACAGCAAGCGGTCCATGAGTGTTTATAGAATGTCTGCAGGAATAGTGATGAGAGAGAGTAGGGACAGATAGACAGCTGAGTCAGGATCACCAACCACACACACGCACGCACGCTGCTGCGCCAAATGGTGACGAGCAAATACAGGTGTTATAGAATAGTACCCCAATGCAATGTAAGTGCGACAGTTGTGTATACTCTTAGAACAATTGAGGATAAGGTTACTGTTTGATTAGCTAATTTTCTAGTTAAGCGTTAGTTACCCCACCACGTTTTGATTGGTGCCTGGCAAATGTATTTTGTGATATTTGGGGGACTGCTGTTATTCTTTTGCCTGCTGAGCAGGGAGTTTCCCCAGCTCAAGTTTTATATTTTTTCCAGTGTGTGTGTGTGTGTGAAAATGGGGAGTTGGGAATTATAAAAAGAGTTTGGCTCACAGCCTCTCTTGTATTTACTGTTCATTTTGCTGGAGTTGCTGTGGACATTATTGTGCTGCTGCAAATAGAAAAAGTAGTTTTTCCAAAAGTTTTTTTACTTTTTTATCTACAATATATATATATATATATATATATGTAAAGCAGAAAACATGAACAAGTTCTAGACAAGTTATATAACGAAAAACTGAGATGAATACTCATATACATATAACACACGTCGACATACTTTTTGTATAAATAAACTTTTAATTTTTTCTAAACCTTGAGTCTAACTTTTTGGCTTTTTTCTCAACTCACTTGATTTACCCCATCATGTGCAACTTGTGTATACAGAGGTTACCAGGAGTGAGCCGAACATAACAGTAATAAACTATTTACCTTTAGTTTTGCGGCATCATTAAACATTACACGGACAAGTGCATACATCAATAGACCGGCATCGTATCACAGAACCCCCTACACACGCATGCATGCACACACACACACACACACACAGGCACTGTTCTCCTCAAACCAGGTCTACAACATTCTTGGTGTAATGATCATCTATTGGCTAGGTTCCCAATTCCCTCAGCCTTTGCTATAAAGTGATCTGTATAAAAGCCCATATCCTCTGTTCACTTTCGGATTTCAGTGGCCGGGACAGTCTTTGTCTGTTCTGTGTCTATGTCAGTGGTTTTGAGCGTGGCGTTTCAGGTGCTGGCATTCTGTCAATTAAGTTCCAACGGTAATTAGTTTTGTGAATGGTATGCTTGTATTACATTGCACAGAAAGAAAGGGAATATGACTGGATCTAAAAACGGTATCAGACGGAGTCATGGTGTCAGGAGAGCGCAGCTGAGAAAGAATGCCGCCAAGTCATGCAGAGTACACAGCTGCGGAAGTAGGAACACAAGAGAGGGCAGGAAGGCTGAGTGGCCTGGGGGTGAAACACTGGAAGAATAAGGGCAGGAAGCTCAGGGGGGTAGGGTGTGGGATCTGACCTTGATGGAATCCCAACTATGCAAAAACACCCATCTAGATGAAAAAGTGAGACATGATTTGTTTATTTCATTTGATTAATGCAGTAGGCTATATCCCAACTGAGTGAATGCAGCACTGAGTATGATATCACCCTATGGGAGAACTCCCTTGTCCATGATCTGGTCATACTCATCTACCTAGAGTGCAGTGCTTTTAATCTAAATGAGAAATAACTAAAGTCAGAAATGCAGGTACACTGGTATTAGCAGGTGTTTCTTATCCCTAAAAACATGTTTGGAAAAGAATATAGTCCGCCAGGCCTTTCTCAAAATTCAGTAACACCGACAAACACTCATCAGGTAAAAAATATAATTCAGCAAAGGAATTGGGTACACATTATAAAACAACAACAAAAAAAAGTGGGATCTTCTTGAGACACGTGTTTAACTCAGAGATGATGTTCCACTTGAACCGTCTCAAATATGCCAGAAACTAATTTTAAGTGTAGAAATGTAACCTAATACTAATAGACTTAATCTCAATCCAGACAGTGTAGAGAGGCGCGCACACAACCGGGCTTGCTACCTATTTTATTATACCCCTTGCATTTTTTGGAAATGTGAATATTTAACCATTGATTTACCATAGTTCCCAGGAAACCCCCAAAACTCTGTTAAAAACCAGTTTAACATAGGGGGCCTTGATGAGAGGGAAAACTGTCACGTTTCACCTTCACCTTTTCTGTTAGTCCGTCACATTTTTCAGACAACCAATCATTCAGTTAATATTCCATGAAACCATGTGCACTGTTTCATTCACCCTTTGTTTTCATTTGTCTTGCACTAACATTTCCCTTTAATCAGTCATTGGTGTTAGTCGTTGTTTATAAATCATCTGCCCAGCGCTCCCCT
>JAOYSI010011894.1:0-40183 GCA_025775065.1 Hiodon alosoides | reverse complement strand
TGCCGTATTTCCCAAAAGACACAATACACCAACCCAACCTGACTCACCACACACAAAGATATAAAGAATTATATAAGGAAGAGGCCGGCTGCAAAACCAGCCGTTTTCCCTGTGTGGAGATTTAGTTATGAGGCGAGATGCAACAGCAGGATTGCTGATTCAAATTGGTTAAAAAAAGAAATAAAAAAACTATGTGTGAAAGAGAACTATTTTGTCGTTCCGGGGATTTCAATAGGTAATTAGCACGTCATGTAATTAACACTTCAGACTGCAAATACTTCCATTCATGATTACTGAGAATTTATAACAGTCAAAAAGATTCCCTTTTTCTGTGCTCTGTGTGGCTAACCAAAGCAGAAGTAATGGCTGTCACAGACTGCCGAGACATAAGTTACCTAATTCTGAAAATTAAAAATAATAAAATGTAATATTTCAGATGCTTGTTTAAGACATCAGTCTGTGTTGTACTAGACTTTAGTGCTTTATAAACTTTATCCTGGTAAATTGTTTATGCATTAACAGCAGTGGATTTATATACTGTCATAATACAGGTTTTTTTGCGCATTTATTTTTTTGTTGCAAATAGCACTCTTGGTTAATTCAGAAATGCTTTTGTTGTATCTTAGACTGTACTGCTAGATGACAGAACTTTCATTCTGCGTGAATGATAAAGATCTCAGCACATACTGTTTTAGTGAGGAACGACAATTCAGCCGCTATCCATCGTCACCGTCCATGCGTTTGGTTTGGGACCTTCTCCTGCAGTTAACCCTTTGTATAAGCAGATGTTGTCGCAATACTCGTCTTTATTTTGGAGTCTGGTGTGAAATTGTGCTTTAATCAGCCTCCACTGCTAGAACTGAATTGTCTATTTTACGCACCCACATTGCATCTGATTGAGTCCAGAAATAGATGTTATTTATTACTGATGCTCACTGAATTGGTGGTGAGAAGCTAAAAAAAACTCTCCATATTCAACTTAAAGCTATGTAAAAGTAAGAAAAGGCTACATTAAATCCAGTTTCCTATCAAATTATGGGGCATTAGAGTGAAATGGTCTGGTGTAATAGGGTGATGGCTATGAATTCACTTTCACTTTTCACTTTTTTATGTGGCAGTAAAGTTTTGTAGTAAACCAGCCCAAGTTTCAGCAGAACCCACATCACTGGAGCTGAAAACTCTTATAGTACTGGTACTTATGTTTAATATTTAATATAGCAGTTCATCTGCTTTTGTAATGGAAACGTCCTGCACTGAGAAGCGTCATCAATCCCTGAGTGCTTAGCAGGGCATTTAAAAATGTCACATCGGAAAGTCTACGGTTTATGTTAAGATTTCTCTCATTGCAGGACACTACTGATTTCGTTGCATATGTAGCTAAAGATCCTGTTAACCGTAGAGGTACGTATTTCTCTGCTTTCATGTTTTGTACAATAGCAGATTAATATAGTCCAGCTGCGATTTTGCAGAACCTTAGGACTACCATTATGTATTACCATGGTCTTGATGGTATAGCTTACACCCTCTGAATCGTTGTTTAATGAAGCATGAGTTATGTTTCATTTTTGTTTTCATTTTTTTAAGATACTGTCTTAAATGTTCTAATCATAATTAGTTTTATTTTAAATTTTGTCTTCTGTTTCGATGTAGTACTTGTTTAGTGAGCGACAATTGGACTAATGGTTGGTATCACTAAAGGCCCATGTTGTCTTCTCACTCAGCGTGCCACATTCTGGAGTGCCCTGATGGTCTGGCCCAGAGTGTCATCAGTACCATCGGTCAGGCTTTCGACCTTCGCTTCCAGCAGTACCTGCAATGTCCCTCCAACAAACTTCCTGCCGCCCATGATAGGTAGCTCCATTCTGGCGTCTTTATTCTATCACAGTCTTCGTTTTTAATTTTTAATCATTTTGTAAAAAAAAAAATTTTTACCCCAATTTGGAATTACCAATGGTGCTTATGCATCTCAGCACATCGCCACAAATCCTGCTGCCTCACGAGGAGAGGGTGAGGGAGTTTGGGTAGTCTACTCCAATCCTAGTCGCCTCTGAGCCACCAGTTTCTTTTCCACACTGCAGGCCATTCAGCCCGAACGAGATGGTTTATTACCGATTAGAGGACAGACAGGTCCCTCTCAACAACAACCGCTAGCCTGCAGGCGCCACCAGAAGCAGATACAAGACACTCGTTAGCAACAAGCCGAGAGAAATTCACCCACCCTCTGCCAGTTCTGCACTCTTCTGGTCACAATCTGCAAATTACATGAGCTGGATTCAAACTGGCAAAATCCAGCTCATAGGGCTCAGTCTGCACTCGGGCGAGCGCCTTTACCGACTGAGCCACTCAGAAGGCCGACACCACTAGTTTTAAAGGAATATTTTATTTCATATTTCATTAAGTAACTGGGAGAAGATATCTAACAACGGGTAAAGCAAAACCCCTTGCAACACACTTTGCCCTTTGCTACAGAAGTGGGGCTACTGTAGACTTGCGGGAGAATAAATTGATGCTGGCTTGGTGTGACCAGTGTTCTGGATGCAAAGAATGTAAACCATTGCAGCACTAAAAACCATTTGGTGCACTTTGCATCTATTTCCTATTTTTGGAATATCTGATTTGTTAAAAAAAAATGTATTGTCATCACTATGATTCCTCACCTCCGGTCTCCAGAGAAAGGACAGCATAAACCCAGATCTCTGACGAGAATCAGCCCATCCAGATTTGATTACACTTCGATTCATGCCATGAGGGGCAGAGCAAACTCATTAAAATACATGAAAATGTTCATGGCGTGCACGTGCTATAGTTATAACCAGAGACACACTTCGTAGCTCACCTTTCATAGCTTCACTGGTGGAGATAGGGCACATGATGATCATGTTTTTTTCCCATAAAAACTCGGGTGCAAGTGAGCAGAGCTGTCATTTCAGCCATATTAACAGTCTGATAGCAGCAGCTGAAGCCAAACCCCTGTTGCCATCCGCCAGCAACCCTTCTACTAGTCGTCGTGCCACAGTAGACCGACATAACACCCATCAATAAATTATTCGATGGGTATAACAACGGGTGATTCAAGGTCATCACATAATACCCATCAATCAATTATTCGATGGGTGATTAAATGTTATCAGTCCTTGAGATATACAACCGACGAATCATTCTTCCTTTTAATCATTGGGCGGCGGACAGTGAACGCCAGTGTGTAAGCACTGAGAAAAGGCGGTACCCAAAAGCCTCTGCGTTTGTGTCAAAGGGTGCTGAATATGGAGGAGTGCCCATGGACCGAAGAGGAGGAAGTACCTGAGCATCCGTACTATAACAACATACCGGGGAAGATGCCGCCCCCAGGGGGCTTCATCGACACCAGGCTAAAGCATCAAACCTCCAACCCTGCAGAGGGCAGCCAGGTCTGGAAACCCACACCACTTTCGATTGAATACTCCGATTAGGCAGGCGACGATTCTGGAGAACCCATTTAAGCCCTCCAAAATGCTAGTTGTTAGGTTGTCTGAAGCATGATTGCCGAATCAAGTGGCACGCCGTTTTCGGCTAAGCTTGAGAAGTCATTCCGTTTCTATATTATGTGCGTAAAGTCCTGATTCCTAATTTTATTTAGGAATGAATACTGTGTGATCCATTTTTATCGTCTTCCATAGGCAAGCCCAGTGTCTGGACTAGACCAAACCTACTATCAAGGGAGACAGTGTGGGGAGAGCTGGGGAGAAGAGAGGAGGCCCTTACCCATGCGACAGGGTGAGATTTTTCACTCTCCCTGGAAGGTGGACGCTTTGTTGAGGCCAGTGAAACTACAAAAAATAAACATACATATCGATTATATGCAGAAATCAGAGTTTAGGAACAAGAAAGTATGTTGGCGTCCGCCATATGCTATATGTTACAGTCCATGTATGGGTGGGGTATGCATACCATAGCAATTTAGCCTTTAAGAAGTAATTTCCCCAAAATTACAATGAAAAAACAGTTGGTGTATAGTTTGTATTTAAAATGCCACAGATTTTGCCCTCGCAGATCTCTCTCACTGGAGTCCCAAAGTGTCCCAAAAGTGGGTTGGATCCGGAAAATTCCGCCTTGGCCTCTGGTGACCAGCGGTCCCATGTGATTCCTCTTTAATCCTGTATTTGTTGTGTAACCTTTAATGCGAAGAATAACGTGAAGGCTTAAAGGGGCTTGTCAGTAGGCCCACTGCTCTCTGTGTGTGGTGCTGGGATGGTTCCGGAATTTGGGAATTTGACTTGTTGACGATTCCAAATTGGCTGGGTGTATCAAACATCATGAAAGTCTCCGACCTTTCAGTGCGGGTGACATAACTGACTGCTGCAGACCAATGCAGAGGTTGGAATGTGCTTCATATTTTAATTCATGCTCTCCTCTTTGTTTTTCCACATCTAGGTTCAAGCGACATATACAGTCTGCCTGAGGTAAAAAGTCAAACACCAAAAACGGGGGAGGTTCCCACTTACGTCAACACCCAGCACATCGATGTCCAGGTCCTTGCAGCGCTGCAGGCGGAGACTGAAACCGAGACAGACAGGGCAGCGGGGGTGGCCAAAGATAGTCCCAGGAAAGACATATTCGATATGAGTAAGAGCTGCTATTAACGTTGCCGCTGTGACTATTAAAGTCCCGTTGCATAATTGCAGAAGTGTGACAGATATTGTTTCTGCTAGGACTCTTTGTGTGTTTAATTACATCATTCCAGTTCAAGGACAAAAGAGGAAGATATTTGTCGGAGAGTTAAATTTAAATCGTTAAATGGCACTAATTTCAGTCCTGTTGTAAACTCTGAAACTATGTTGAGTTAAAGAGAGTAAAAAGAATTATGTGAAAAAATGGCAAACGTTAGCATTTTTTCGCACAAGCCGTGTTAATCCATATGTAAATTATTCTTTTGAGTTTTATCCCTTGCTCTGTATTTTAATACTTCTGTATAAATATTTTTATGTGTTGTTTCATTACTTCACTCAGCTATTGTGACTATTGTTAGCAGAAGGCAAAACTCCATTTCCATCCCCAGAGCCCTTCGAAGATGCCATCCTGACTCAGACCCCGGCACTGAGCAAGGCAGAGTCGGTGGACAACGCCAGCCCGCTCTTGGTCCGTGCGGCAGCTTTCAAGGCCGCGGAGGAGTTGGAGGGGCAGCCGTGGTACCACCGGGAGATGAGCCGCAAAGAGGCGGAGAAGCTTCTGCTGGAGGATGGGGACTTTCTCGTGAGGAAAAGCACCACCAACACAGGCTCCTACGTCCTGACGGGCATGCATAACGGGACGGCCAAGCACCTGCTGCTGGTGGACCCCGAGGGCACGGTGAGTGGGGGAGGTGCCCGTGCAGCCAACCGCGTTTGTTCAAGGCCCAGCCAGGCTCCGCCCCCGCTACCTGGTTGGCCAGATCCAAAAGCCTGGTGGCATGTGCTGAGGAATTAGGTGTGAAACTAAATAGATTTACTAGAAGGACAAATGACATAGTGTAGAAATATTTAAAAGCAAACGTTATTGTCAGGTAATGAACTATCTAATTAATCTAAAATCATTTTTGCTACAATATATATCACATAAGATTCATGCTTCATCCTCATTAACAAAGGGAAAATACAACATCAGTTGATACTTTATATGTAATATTTGTATGTGTTAACAAATAGCAAATAGTAAACAATTTTCATAAAAAAATACAATAATGAGAATTTATTTAAACTTAATTGCATGAACTCTCTCTTTATCTGTAAAACTGTAAGCCAGAACATTCTGTGCTTCCCATTGCAGAGTAAAAAACAGGAGAAAGAGAATATTAAGAAAAATCGATACAACCCATAAAATGCTAAAAGCAGGGAAACAAATATAACATAAAAAGGTTACCAGTTGTTTTCCCAATATATTTTGAGATTCAATAAGACTTATAAAGGTTCATCTTTACAGTAACAACAAAGGCATGCAATATCATTTTCGTAGAAATGTTCTCGAGTGTAATTCCTTTTGCACACACTTTGTGTGCTGTCACCTGTTATGTATTACATACTGTTATAAGCAGGGAATGTAAGCAGATAAATGATCTTCATTAGAAAGTGAACAGAACAGACCAATCGGAGGATCTCAGTGGCACACATTGTGGCACAGACTAGACAGACCATCGGCCACATTGTGTAAGCTAAGTCATTTCTTAGATAGGAGACACTGCTAGTGGACTGGTAGCAGATTAACATAATCCATGAGGTTCTTGAGATGGTTCTGAATGAAACGACATTAAAATGGTTCCAAAACAATCTATGAATACTTGCCAGGAGGATGGGAACTGCTGACATTTTATATCACAATTAAAAAAACTTTTACATTTTAAATGTAAAATTACTGTAAGACTACCAAGTAAGACTGCATTCTTAATAAGATATAAATAAGAATATTTTTGTTTCTTTCTTTTTAAAGGTACGGACAAAAGATCACGTGTTTGACAGCATCAGCCACCTAATTAGCCATCACCGTGACAACAGCTTGCCCATAGTCTCTGCTGGAAGTGAACTCTGTCTCAAACAACCTGTAGCGAGGAAATAGTGACCAGGTCGGTTCCAGGTTCCAGGTCACAATGGACTGAAGGAAACCTTTTTTGCCCCTTGCACATTTGAAACTTGAAGAGGAGAACATGTTATTGTCACAGATTACTAAAGATGACAGCGTCTTTGAAATGGTCTATAGGCAACTTTTGACTGCTTTAAAAGACTAGAAGAGTTTAAACTTACACTTGATTTATAGAACTGTTATTATTTTGTTGTGATTATTGAAATTCTATATTTTTGAGAAGAGGTTGATGAAAAGATTTGGTGTTATAAAACTAAGAAGCAACTGTTCTATGTTTAGATTAAATGCAAATTGACCTCAAAGGGGGTAAAAAGAGTATTTTAGAATAACCTAATGTTCTAGTTTTGTCTATCAAGCACAACCAGATTTACACAGTTGTTGGTAAGAGTTAGAGGATGCAATTATCTGAGAGTCTGTTAGTATTTCAACATATTAGGGTTTATCCATCTCTTGCCGCTAGCGTAACAGTTAATTTGGTAACACTCAACACCCCTGTTGGATCTGCTTTAACAGAGGGAACGTGTCTGTTTGCTTTACCGTAGTCACAGAATGTTGGGACAATTTCTCGTTTCCCCGACAGTGCTGTGGATGTAGGTTTAAATGGTGAGATTTTTCTATGAAGTACACAAATATGTCACTGCAGCCGCATGACCTAGAAAAAACTGTTCTTGTGATCAATGTTTGTAAACCTTTAACCCTTTTAACAGGTGCTTGAGTATGCTCATAATGTGGTACATTAACGCTTTTAAAAATATATCTCGATCTGGTTTTAAGTCCTGCAAACTTGAACGGATTTGTGGTTAAGTCAGGGCTGAAATTACGTCATAGATACTGATCTCATGTTTAGCCTTAATAGCTCAAATTGTGGACTTATAATGAGAAATATGTTATTGTTTCACAAATATTCACCAATAAATAGCACAATCAAGACATATATTTATCACCCATTAGAGAAAAAAAACAAAAGACAGTCTACAGTTTAGTGATGTCTTGTTTGCATAAAACAACATCATTTCACCAAATGCAATCCCCCCACTTTAGGAAAAACAAAAAACACACAAATTACACGAAGTAAAGCACTACATTTGTCAGTTTCTTGGTTGGGTTTCTTAGATTTCTCCGACTTCATATGAAGTGCTACATACACAGTATAAGATTATATTTAAGACAAATAAAAAATATACCCAATTAGGTACCTTGTACACTTAGTGATACTATGTAAGTACATTTTGTTACATTTCTTATGTAATTTCAAATAGGGTTAGGTACAAGGTTGGGTTTAGGAATATACTCTGAGATACATTGTTAAATGTTGGGTTATTCAGATAGCAACCGTAACTACGTAAGCCCAAAACGTGCGTGTCTAGCATTTGTCTAACAAGATGTACTTATTTAGTACATACATAGTTACAAAGTACTCACATTTAAAATGACCAACTTCAACTTGGTTTGGATATATTGCAATGTGCTTTGTCCTTTTTCCTTAATTTCAGTGTAAGAATAAGTTTAAAACAAAACACTAACTTGATTACACTACCTTTGAAAGTCATGGGCAAATCATATTGTGATGCAATTCAATCAAGCCTTAATATAACCTGTTACCCTGTGTACTTATATCTGGCAGTTGACATGACTTGCTTTTTAAATGTCATTTTTTAATGTAACAAAAATACAGAAAAGTCTAATTTTTACAAATAAATGATTGCTCTGACCTCAGACACACACACACAATTGAAGTACTGAAGTATTTTGCTTATGCAGAATATTGCTTGTCCTCCTGTGTGACTGTATGAAACACGTTTGAAAAGATCAAATCTTATTGAATAAATAAGTACAGATATATGACCTTGTTTCGAAGTTCTTGTAATAGTTTCAAACATGTATGCTTTTCATATTAAAGCAACAAGAGTTAGGCCCTTTCACATTGTATTAGTTACTCTTGTTTTGTCTATTAAGACACAAGTGAGTGTTCAAAGAGCATTCCTTGATTTGGTTATTTGGTGGTATTTAATATATATTAATATTGTATGTAATACAAACATTTTACAAACACTCAGGTGTATTGTCTTGCACGTGTTATCATTAGCATTGTGTCAATAGTTAGCCAGTTCAACAAAGAATCTTCCAGACCGCCAATTATTCTTTTTCTTAAGAAACGCTTCAAAATATACCATGTTGCATATTTTATCATATTTTCAATCACCGACTTGGATATCAGACTCAGAATATTATCATATTTAAAAAGTTTAAATGGTTGACAACAAGTGATAAAAAAGACAAAAAAGGGATGTAAACAGGTTTGGAATAAACGTATATACTCATTTCAGACCAGTGCATACACCTAATATATGCTTTCCAATACATAAACGCAGGTAGCACGTACTCACACACAGGGGCAGAAATGCACCAGCACACTCAGAATGAACGAGCCTGGCTTTCCAGTGCACAGGACTGCCGCTGGGGTAGCCCACCCTGATCCTGGAGAGCTGCAGCGTCTCGTCTCACGAATCCATCATGGAAGAAGGTAAGAAAACTGTTCTCAACACTGCTAGCCGTGGCACTCATATGCAGTGCAATAAGAAATATTGTTTTATCAACTGCTGATCAAAACCCATGGATCAGAAACATCCCTATACTAACATTTAAAATATATCACACTTAGTAATTAAGCTTTCTGTTTATAATGTTCATGCTGACTGCAGTAGAGCTCTAAGTTTAATTAACTAAATATCCCATTATGTGGATTAGGGATGTTTCATACTTCGTAGGGTCGCTGGCCAGTTGTGGAAAAGCCAGGGGCCTGACCACTAAATGGGCTCGATTAGCGTGGGATCCCATGTCACAAATCCAAAGTGAGGCAAGGCGGTGGTTCAAACTCTTTTTATTTAAATAAAATTAACGATAACAAAAAATTCTCCCTCTTTCAGGAAGCCCAAAACTTCCTGCTCTTTAAATGTAATCCGAGCAAAAGGAGGATGATTGGTTGGTCCTATAGCCTCATGGGGATCTCAATGCTGGGGCTGCAACAGTCAATGCTCTGCCACACCAGACAAATACTTTCTCTGGTTTTAGACTGAGGTAAAGGGAGAGATGGTTCCCCCTTATACACATCTCTCAGACCATGGCCCTTAACACCAGTTGGCCTTAACTAACCCTTAGCTCCAACTTCTGTGGATAAAACCAGCTAAATCTATGTTTTCATTCTTTTTTCTTCTTTTACATACGGCTCAAGAATAAAAATATTGAGAGGCGGTCCTATCAATCTAGCTATAAAGTAACGGTAGCTAATCATTTGGCCCCCAAATTAATCTCTCGGGTTTGGTCCACCTTTTTTCGTCTGCTCAATGTCAATATCAGTCTCTCTTCAGGTTACCACCCACAGTCCAACGACCAAACTGTGCGTCTGAACTAGGAGATCAGTCAATTCCCCCACAAGTACTGCAGTTGTACCCATACTGAATTTCTGGGTGGAGTAGGCTCAGAATTAGCTCAGACTAATTGGAGTAGTCGTCCACTCCTCCACAGGCCTTTTCAATGGGTGGCTATCAGTCTCCACTGTTTCCTAGCATGAACTACTGTACAGATGTCCCCGTGGTTGATAATCACAGTCCAACAGCAATGTGCGGTTCGATGCCAGAAGACGCCGACTGACCATTGCGGCCATCCTAACCACCCAACATCCCCCCCCAGTTCCAACCTGGGCAGGAGGTCTGGTTCTCTACAAAAATCAATCTTTCTTCTCCTTCATCTGCGTATCTCACCGACTTTCCACGTCTCTGTTCTTAATCATGGAGTTTCGGACCCATATCCGCCCGTCGAGCCTGTTAATTCTCCTCCACCTCCCATCGAACTTGAGGACGGCCCAGCCGATGCAGTCCGTTCTCTCCTCCGGTCCCGGCGGCTAAGGGGTCGCATCCAGTATCTTTGGGACCGGGACTGATATGGACCAGAGGGTTCCGACATCTGACATCCTTGATCCTTCCCTTCTTTCGAATTTCCAGAGGGACCAATCCTGCTCCCCGAACTAGTGGCCGTCCGCGTGGAGTCAGGAGCTGCCAGTAGGAGGAGTTCTGTTACATCGTTACTACACGTATCGCCTGTTCACCACCAGAGGTCATCGTCTCCCAAATACTAAACCCTATATCAATGGACATTCCCCAACACATGTGCACTTGCTCTCTGTTCCTATTCGACCAGCACTCAGAGGATAATCCAGGATACCTACTGCATCTATTCCCCGTTTTATGTATACATCTTTTAAGCATACAGAGTCTGTTTTAGTGTCGATTTACAAGATATTTCTTAGTCATTAAGTTTTAAACACATCAACAGTCTGGAGGATTTGAATATGAGTATTTTTACAGATTAATACAAGGTGTCCTACATAATACCCCATTGATTTGTTAATATTTGTTAAAATATGCCATTTTTTGTTTACACTTGAGCTGAGAGTGGCCAAAATGTGTAACGGGGCTCAAAGCTAGTCAACGCTTTGCTGAAGATAACGATACAGGTAATGTGGGTTACATTTAAATTAATTGTGCCAGTAGTCTAGATAGACATCAAGTGTCCCTGTAAATGGGAATAAGATTGTCAGGAATGCATCTCCTTGTCAAGTGTGTCATAATAACCATTTCTGGTCAATTACTTTTTTTCGTTAATTTTGATTTCGTCCTCTGAACGGTGCTTAAAAAAACACACACACACACACACACACACACACACACACACACACACACAACTACGGGAAATTTAGCATGGCCAATGAACCTAACCCACAAGTCTTTGGACGATTGGAGGAAACCGGAGGGCCCGGAGACACGGGGAGAACTTGCAAACTCCACACAGACAGGCACCCTGAGCCGGGACTCGAACCCGGGACCCCTGGCGCTGCAGCCATGCCACCATGCCATCCCTGCCTCAAAGCAATGACCGGGGGGAAAAAATCCCTTAACGAGAACATTTTGAAACAGTTCAGATTATTCTTCACATTTACATTACTGAAACTCTATCCATAGAAATGCTGTCATGTCAACTGACTATCAGTAAATTTACGTATAGTTTCTAAAAATTACTCCATGCTGTGAAGACATTATTTACAGACAAAAGGACAATCAAAACTTTGAAGTGAAAGAAAAGCTTATTACTCAGCTAAACATTCAACATAGTCTATACAATACACCATTTGTATATATAGTTCGTTAGACTAATCAACATATAAATATCAGAGCTTTATTCACTACAAAGATAATCAATTTCAGATAACATTTCAATAGTATGGAGCAGTGTGTGTGTCTCAAGAGAAACGCCGCTTGTTCAGTTCCACCACGTAGCACATTTGTACTTAAAGTCATTCTGTGTTCCTTACAGACATTACAAACGGAATACGCCGGAATGTCCACCATCTTTGCCGCTAAAGGCAATTGGCTGCTTCCACGTTACAAGTCAACATTATGGAGGCTTTTGACGACTGGGGGACACAGTGATTTTGAGACTGGTTCCCAGCCGGCTTTTGACATTGGCTGCTGCTGGATTTGCTCCTGATGCTGTCCGGCGTCGGCTGCGTCGGCAGGGCGCCGCCGGCATTAATTCTGACCAGACAACCGCAGATCAGGCTGAAGAAAGCGCGCCGCATCTCCTTGCTGGCCAGTGTGTAGATGACGGGATTCATCGCAGAGTTGAGCACAGCCAAGGCAACAAACCAGTCGGTCTTGAAGAGGATGGAGCACTGTTTGTGCTCACACGCCACGTCGGTCAGTAGGAGGACAAAGATAGGCGTCCAGCAGGCGATGAAAACTCCCACGACGATGATCACCGTCCGCAGGAGCGCCATCGACCGTTCCGAATTGCTGTGCTTAGTGACTTTGCGGCTGCTGGACTTGACCAGTACGTAGATGCGAGCATACAGCACAGATATGGCCAGGAGAAGAACAATGAAGATGATGATGACAAAGGCCACGTACTTCTTGGTGTATAGAGGTAAGATTGTGGAGCAATCGGGGAGATTGTCCAGACAGTTCCAGCCAAGGATAGGCAGTGCTCCCAAAGAAATGGAAATTAGCCAACAGGCCCCAATGAGCAGGAACACCCTGTATCTTTTATTCGCATCATAAGGCCTCATTTTAATCATGGTCATGTGACGCTCAATTGCAATCGCCAGTAGACTGAAGACTGAAGCCCCCAGTGCCACAAACATGCTTCCCTCCCGCACAAACCAAATGACCGGAGACAGGCTGAATGTCTTCTCTCCTGACATAAATAAGTTGGCAGTGTAGGTCACACCAGCCAATAAATCGCAGAACGCCAGATTCCCAATGAAGAAGTACATCCGGTTGTGTAATTTGTGGTTTTTACATATCGCCACCAATACTATCAAGTTCTCGAGGACTATAAAGCTGCATATGATTAAGAATACAACAGTTTTAGCATCTACAGTTCCACTGATTCTCTCCTTGCGATTGTCAAGCTTTCCTGTATAGTTGTAGTGAATATAAATCTGGTCGCTCATTTTGACAGAATCGTCCCGAGTACTTCCAGAAGGGGGCGGTCTAAGAGAGCAAATCGGCCTCTGGTAGAACAGCAGGTTCGTCAGACCAAGGACCCTGGATTCCGTTTTTATTAAGCTGCAGTAGATTGACCACTGACCTTGGATCAGTTAGAGCTTTTTATACCGAATTCTGGTTGTGAAAATATTTAAGAAGGAAAAATTGTAACAGTGCTTGAAGGCTCAATCTGTTTATATATTAATCTACACCTTGTGAAAAAAGAAAAGAAACATTTATTAATGGTTCATAATTGAAACCCACATATTTAATAATTTTACAAGTTTATGATAACAGTGTGAATTAATGTGTGGGGAAAATGTGTGATTTACCAACAATCACAATAACATAATATAAATCATGGTCATAAGTCATTGCAGTTAGCTCATTTTGTGTAATATTAACTGCAGTTTTGAAAAGAAAAGCGTGTTTACTTGGTTATTATTGCTCAAAGTACTTTTTCTCCAGTTAAAACTAGTATTCGTCGTGTATTTAGTGACAACAGCTTTATAATATGAATTGGTTCCAGTTCCATTCATGGAAAATAAGACACAAAACTGGTTTTCGTAAAAAATGCAGTTTACATGAACGTATAAACCCCCCTTTTTGTTGGATGATTTTCATATCATAACAAAGATCATATGTAACATATTTTTTCAATCATAAATCATGTGCTTTAGGTCTCGCTCGATTTCAGCCTTCCAGAAGTACGACAGGGATTAGCGCAGGTCTATAATATATATATATATATATATAGAGAGAGAGAGAGAGAGAGAGAGAGAGAGAGAGAGAGAGAGAGAGACACCCGTAGAAATGGACTATTGAATGTTACACATGATATGCCGTTTAATTGTTGGAATCAGCGTCTTTAAAAAAGAATAATCCCTAATAGCCTAATATTCCGTGTAAAGTTTTTCTTGAATAGCTGCTGAGCAAAGTTCGAAAGTAATCAAAATAGTTTTCCTTATTATACAGATGCTGATTTTACAATATTTTGTATAAAAGTAATGAAATGTTGTCAATTTGAATTAACTTGAGGATTTTATTTTATAATTTCCTCTTTTGAATAAATTGATACGATAAAACTAGTAGCAAACGTATAGAAGGGCGGACTTACCACTTCGATTCGATAAAAAATACTCCAAATATTAGCGGCGCTGTCTCTGCATCATTCTTTATTCCATTAAAATGTGTTTGGTCAGACTCTGTTGTGGGGAAACTCTAGCCTTACTTAATTTGCTTCCACCCACAAAAAAAATTAAATATCTTAAAGACCCTACGGTCAACGAGAGGATGGAGTCTACTCTAACTGGCTTCTTACGAAAGAATCGTATCTGTCCCTTTAGTAAAAATTGCCGTTGACCTTAAAAGGAAAACCGGCATATCTTGGGAGAGAGAGGAGGGCGGGTTATAAATTTACATGTGGCAGTTTATAGTGTTTTTAACTGTTGAGAGCATATGAATTAATGTATTTCTGTATGTTTTTTATATTGATATTTATTCATATTATCACATTAGCTTGGAAGAAGTAGACATAAAAATATATTTTCATATTTATCAGGTATCCTACAATTGTTTAGCAATGGGTATCCGAATAACATTGGCCTATTTTGAGGTGTAATATTTCTATTTGAAACCTGAGAAACAACTTTCGAAAATCAGTTTTCAAACACTTGTGTATAATAGCAAAATGTATCTGGGTATTTTCAATATTCTAAACTTAGTGAAAATATAAATAAAAAGTCTCAGAGCAAATTTTACTGGAGGTTATTACAGAAAATTATTTTAATGAAGTACCAATGCCATGCCAGTCATTTCCAATGCACTTGACAGTTGACACCCTGGATGCTTGCCAGCTCTTAACAATTTTTGGATAATTCCACCACGCCCTCACGTGACTTTCCCTCTCCCGGTCACTCAACCCCCCTGTTGTGGAGCAAACCGGTCCTGGCTGACACCCATAGCTCTGTCTCAGGTGAGTCTTTTCCATTTGAGACAACATTGTGGCTTTGGTGTCGGCATGCCAGCTCAATTGAAGAGTGAAGTTCCCTCCCCAGTATTGAAAAAAAGCAGGGATGTATCTTGAAGACCCCTGCACCATGAACCTGAAGGCCAACAGGACGAGAGGCAGTTGTAGATTCAACGGTTTAGGGAATCTTTTCATTGCGCATGTTAAATCTCCGATACCGTTCGATACGGCTTGAGCCACATTTGAATGCTACAGCAAATCTGAAAATTACTGACAAGGTCAAATGGATACTTCCAGTAGGATAATGCGCGATGTTGCAAAGCACGTATTGTTTCAGAATGGTTCCAGGAACATGGCAGCGAGTTTAGTTTACTTGAGTAACCCAACCCAATAGAGCATCTTTGGGATGAGATTGAACGGGCTGTTCCCAGCATGAATCCCAGCCATCCAATCTGCAACAACCGTGTGATGCCATAGTGTCCTCATGGACCTGTGGAGTGTTTCTAAACCTTGTAGAATCCATATCCTGAGGAATTCAGGCTGAAGGTAATAGATGGGTGAACGTAATAAACTTGCCACTGAATGTGCTACAGTCCCGTGCTTTCAACATTCACCTTAGATTTATACAACGCGATGCCAAATTGTGAACATGCATGATGATCTGATCAAAATCAAAATTTGGTGTTCTTCTTTCATCCTTTATTATCGATATAACAATCATGACATTTTAACCATTAACATGGTCCTATGTGCTTTAAAAGTCCAGTAAAAAACATTATGAACATTGTTCTTTGAACTTTTTCAAATTCATGTATTCATTCTGGAAGTGGAATCAATCCAAAGACAACATAAGAGTCACTGGAGCGATGGTTTCCTGTATTATCCTGATCATTGCCGCTCAATAAGATTTACATAGCTTTACATAGTCTCTCTGGACTACTGAAATTCACTACTAGCTGGCAACAAACTAATAAACTTAGTAATAACAATGAAAAAATGTTTTCATTACAAATATAATACTTTAATTTAAAGATTAAAGTGTCTTACTAAAAAAGCACTGAATATGTATATTCCGCATGTCACATTTCCTACATTTGAATCATTTGCATTAGATTCTCCTCGGGTGGTGCCAAACAGTGGTGCCAAACAGTGGTGAAAGTTTGACATTCCACTGTCAAACGGTTCGTGTTCATTCGTAAACACAGCTGAACTGTAAGCATCAGAGGGGAATGAAAAGCACTGCTGACATGAATATTCTACCAACCAGCCCAATAAACTATTATAACCCGGCTTTAAAATAGCCTTCTGGCTTTGCAGCATCAGGGATTTCAATCGCTTAGTGGCAAAGGCGTCTAGTTTTGGCTGACAGCTCCTATGGTTTTGGCATTCACTTAAAGATCGTGTGGGTATATGTGTGTGAGTGTGTGTGTGTAAGTGTGTGTGTGTGCATGTGTGTGCGTGCGCATGCTAAACTCTTTTAAAAAAGCCATTTCTACCATTTACGAAGTCAATGTCAATATGGAATATACGCCATGTATCTGTAGGGAAATTATTATTTGTCATTTTGCAAATTAATGCATATAACCTTCATTTTGAGTAGACAATTCGGTGCTTCAGAAGACAGTTACGTTTTTACTACCTTCCAAACTTCTTTTTATGATGGGGAAATTACAGGATTGCGTGGCACTGTCTGAAGTATGGATTGGGATACGTCCATATACATTGTCAGGGCTTCTCTCACAGCCATTTCTTGGAAGTCATGTTTGGAGAACTGCAAAACAATGTAATCAGACAAAGTCACTCACGTGCTACTTAGAGCCTTTTAGAATTGGCCGTTGAACTCCTTGGACTACTTGAGCCTTCATTGATTTTTTTCTTCAGATGTCAGGAAATGAACTGTAATCCGAAGTTGCTGGCAAGAGACTAACGGAATGGCCTCTAATCCAATAGGACCACGTTAGTCGTTGGTTTTATACGTGATCCGTTGTTGCCCGGGTTTCACATTATATTATATTCTGGTCATGTGTATGGCGAATTAATAACAAATATTCTGGGTTCTTCAGAAGTCTGATGTAGCCTTTCACTGGTACGGCGTACAGCTAATTTCTCCCCAAAGCCTATTTTTTAACTGAAGCCTCAGAACTTCTGGCTTTCGTTCGCTGTCATACAGATCATTCCACCATAGCTCGCTTACAGTCATGAATACTATCCCTCGCTGCTGTTGTGAGTAGTTTCGCAGTAAAGTTTGCTGCCCTCCATCCCCACACTGCAATCTCCGCAGTTAGTGCATGATGTGAATTTCATCAGCCGTTGACATCAGATCTACTCTCGTGATAGCCCTGTAAATGTGTTCTGCGGGGTTAGGTAAACCCTGGCAGTTGACTGCATGTTCAGTTTTTGACGTCTCATCCCAAAACCTTTCATTCGAATGAAGAGTTTGGGGGTACAGACGTGGTTGCAAGTGTATAATTAAGAGAGCGCTGCCTTTAATTATTTTTTCTCTCTTTTAAACCAACACCCCATGAATTTCCCCAACAAATACGAAGCAGAATCTTGCTCACTGGTAGTGGTTTGTGGCCAGAATATTTTCAGAGGCCCTGCTGTATGTTTTCCAAGTAACCCCTGATTTTGTGAAAGGCATAGGTCACTTTAGGGAAAAAAAATACTACTTTCAATAGTAGTTGAAACATGTACTATTTTCTTTTTATAAACAGACATTTTGTGATATGGGATATTTGGTGATTTCTAGCTGGTGTTTTGTAGAAGATCAAAAATGGAAAATTCTGATTATGTCCCTGCAGTTTTTTTGCTTTATGCCTACCAGGGGGGCCTTTTATCAACTATGTCTCAGTCACGGGTCCCTGTTTCCCCTTCAATCTTTGTTAAGAAAGGGATCAAAGGCTTCCCGGCTGGTCAGCAATGACCCTCACCCAGATCAAGTAATTTGCCGATTTCAGTCCGGATGGAACCGGTAGGGTTTCTCTTGGTTTCTCACTAACCACAGACTCCCGTCAGCTTCCTGGACTGATAGAGATCTTGCAACCTGCAGTGGCCTGCGATGTGTAAAGTCATCTCTCGACGAGCCTCGTACCGATCTCACCTGACACCTGGGCTCTCCTTCCTCTCCTGCCTGCAGTGCAAAAGACCACGCCGTCTCTGCACCTTTTTTGTCCGAATCTTTGCTGTGGCATGGCTGTCGCCCCTCTGCCAGTGTCGAGGACTGCTGGTTCTTATCTCCACCATGAAGACCGTTGTGATAACTGCCTTCAGTCTGCCATACTCTCCAAAAACGGGAAAAAACCCAACAGTACACACAGGACATCTGTGTTCGTCTGCTGCTGCAACAAAAAAAAAATGGAAAAGGACTTGGATGGAGCTACTCCTAAAAAAAACAAAAAACCCATGATAAAAATGTTGCCTCCTAGCCAAAGCCATCACCTTGGTTTCAACCAGCTCACTTCCTGTTTTGGTCCCACACTGGACTTCGTTTTCGTGAAGGAGAAAAAAACGCGCACATGCAAATATTCCAGCAGGCTAATTCTCCCACAGCTCGTGACACCCTCGCCATTCATGTATGGAAGCTGGATTCGTAATGACACGCTGTGCCACAGTGAAAACAACAGAAAGGGAACAAAACCGTTTTAGGCAGTTTTTTTTTTTTTTACATTGGTCTTGAACTCCAGATGTCATAGGAAGGTATGACTAACGCCCTTGAGAGCTGCAGTGTCTGCGACTTTCCGTACCACCTCGCCTCCCAGCTGTTTAATGGGAATCATCATTTGGATAACAAGTTACTCTACCTGGTGTTTCCTGGAGAAAGCCAGATGCTAATTGATAGGTGGTTTGAAAACCTGCTGACACTGCAGCTCTTGAGGATCGGAGTTGGCCAAGCTTCCATTGAACAATCAGCAAAAAGCTACATTAGTTTGTTTTCTTTCTTTATATCCGACTGCCAAGGCTGAATAAAACTTCGGGGGATTGACTATGGCCATGATTCCATTTACAAAAAAGAAAATCTATAAAAAGGTCGATAATGTATACACAGTAATGCAAATTCACTATCATAATGGCTGCAGAAAGAGCAGAGCAGTGTATGATCTATGACTTCATCGGCAGTCAGATTGAAGTCATAGATGCCTTTTACCGAATAAAAAAACATGTAATATTGAAGTGCAGCGTATGAAATTTATGTTTCTCTAAAAATATTTTTTTAATAACATAATTGAATACAATCATGTTAGGAATGAGTACAACCAGTCTTTAGGAATGTTTACTTTTTGTTCTAATAAGGGGTAAGTACTGAGTATTGCTGGAAAGAACCTTACTGAGTATTGCTGAAAAACCTTACCTTCCGTGTTTTGCAAAACGATGTTGTTTGACCGGATAGAGACTTTTGAGTTTTCTGTATCCTTTTAAAGACACATGATAAAAAGCAACTTAATCCGATTGTAAATTATAGATCCATTTAAATTTAGATCGCACTTAATGTTAACTACTACTAAGTTTGAAGCATTGAGCTTGGCTCCAAAATGAAGCATCAGACAGATGGGCGCTGTACAAAATCAATGGACAACGTGGCGGTAAATCTTTTTGAAATGCCAAGCAGGACTGTTCACCATTTTGGGCATTTGTAGTTGTTTTTGTGTTTCCAGAAAATTATGGCTTTGCTTGCAGTTGAACTATATCCGTTGTCTTGTTACGTACAGAAAACAAAACACAAGCAAACGGCTACACCTGTTAAGTCATTGTACGCTATTTTGGTTATTCTCTATGCTTGCTTCAGACTTTGCAATATTCTTATGGAAAGTCCTCTTATAAAGTTATTATTTTGGTTAATTTATTTTTTCCCCCCATTGTAGTATATCCATATAATTTTCTGTCAGTGATGTACAGTTGCACGTGCTAATATATCAGCACAATCTCAAAGCTGACAGATTTACTAGCATGTTGAACTCCTGGCCGTGGCAATTTAAGTTGCTGTCCAGCGGTACCGCGACAGAACTGCACACAAAAATGCAGGGAAGACGCGTGGCACAGGCTCCCTGTACAGAGCAGCTGAATATTCATGGTCTTCCTCAGTGGTTAACTCACAAAACCACATGCCTGTGTTTTCTGATCTTTACACGGCATATTATAGTCACGTTCGCTTTATTCAACTCATTGTAGGACAAACATGCCTTCGGTATCTAGTGACAATTTCACTGGCTCTTTGTGTGAAAAGCTCACAAGTCGAAGCTTGGTAAATATATGTAACCTGTTTGATGTCTGTTATGTGAGAAATATGCAAAATACTGTGTTTTTGTTGATTTTAGTAATTTTCATACTTGAAGTTGAGTGTAGTGTGTGGAGAATATTGGGATTGATAAAAATTGCCTTCTGTGGTACCATGAGAGGGTTGTTTTATTATTTCTTACGATTCACATTCAATTCTGTGAATGTCTGTCATGATTCAGATAGAGGAAAACAAAAAAATTTGTCTTTAGCATTGAAAAATCATTAGATTTTCTTCAGAAAGAGTTCTTGGTTTTAACCATGGAGCGACACAAACAGAAAGGAAGTGAACGTGGGCGAAAGCAACGGTTCCGATTCCATTTGCTACAGAAGCGTTGCCGAATTCATTATTTTTTTCCTCCTCTCAGGAACGCAGTCGCATTGGCTGGACGGCTAACGTGGATGTTTAGCAATACTGCATTCATCACGTAGACATGTGCTCACTTAACTCCTCCATTAGCATCGTTTAGCGTGGATTTTATGCTGCGTGCTTGCTTTCTGTGTGGTCATTTAAAAACAATGTTTCACTGAGTATGTATTATGGAGGCTGACACAGACAGACCAGGCAATGAAAGATTACAATGGACACTCATACACAATGGCATGAAATCTCTCGTTCAAATTTTTATTCAGTTTATTTTATTCTAATGCAGTTTATCAAGACAATGACTATATTAGGATTTTTCTATTTTGTGTTGAATGGATCTTCTTGTTTTGGGTTTGTAAATGTTTGACATTGAGCTTTTTACATTATTATCTTTTGCACACCTTGTCTTCTAGAATTTCTTCTTCTAGAATTGTTTTTAGTTTGTGGAAAATTTTAGACTCAAAAAATCTAAAATCTTTAACGCCTTTTGGGTCATCGAAAAATACAAGTATTTCTCCTCAAATTATTTTGTAGATTCCAAACAATTATTCAAGAAATGTGATTCAAGAAATGCAGTTAGATATTTTTAGTCAGATGAATTTCAGCGAATTTCAAAATGCACAGCTGAATCTCTATTGTTTATTTTTCAGGAGCTCTGCTGCTCCTTCATGACAAAATAATCTCCGTTCTTCTTTTAGTCTTCGCTGGACATCCTGTTTGGCCACTTACTACTTACATACTACTGTGCCCTTTTCTTCACTGCATTGATTTTTACCCTACAGTGTACATCCCCCTCTGCCTCCTTACGCATCACTTCCTTCAACAAAAATGCCTAATCCTTTACCTTCCGAATATAAATATTATATAAATATAAACCTGATCCCTTAATACTGAACGCAAAGGCAAGAAAAAAAGTTTCAACGCTAAATTGCTGTTAAAAAAAACAATGTTGGGGAAAAAGACCATGTCCTCTTGTCCAGACCATGTCCAGAAAACTGCCTATTGGGCCGAATCCAATATAACCATGTCTTAGAGCTAGTTACATTTTTAGACCAGGCACGCAGTAGTACAAAGCACGGTTGAAAAAACAGATCCAGTCTAAACAGCTGGATATGAGTTATGGCTAAGGCTGTGAGTCCAAAGAAACTTGTCGACGTGCTATTGCCTTACAGAAGTTTGATGCGGCCTTCCACGGTTTGTTCTGACTTGTTAAATAATTTGCCTGTGTTTTCCGCAGGCTTGATGGCGGCTGCCCACACACTGTAGAGACAAGTGCGTGCAGAGGTATTGCGCTCCTATTCTCTCTAGGTGATATCAGAGCTTAAACCGAATAACCAGATAGGGCAGAGCACATTACACAAAGGAAACGTACTGACAACACCATAGATATAAACACCATTCTATAGAATACATTTAGTAAATGTATAATTCTGCCCATTGAATGATGTGGCAAATGGCTCATATAGGCTCAAGGTTTTCTACTCAGCCCCCTTTAGGTCTTCTGGTCCCTGGGCAGATCTAAACCTTTATATGACCTTACATCTCGCAGTGTCTTTCAGCCACTGGAATGTTGGTTTTGTCCCAGTTATCAACAGGGTGCGAACGCAGTCCTTTTCCAGCTCTGCTCTGAAGGCAGGCAATTGAGAGTAAGGGCGTAATTCGGTTTCTTCAGTCGTTTCGGTCAGTTTGCCTGAATCGTAGCTCTGCTACACCTCACTCCCTGGGAGGTGGCAGTCCAATTCACAGCGATCTCTGCGGAAAGACTAAAGGCAAGGATCGCGCAACCTTTTCCCATTCGGAAGGCTTCCATCCTGCCTCCGGGCTGCTGTGTTGGTCCGGCTCTCCATTCATACCGCGAGTTCTCAAAAGAGCAAACCCGACGCCCCTGCTCAGGTGTGGAAACGCAGTGTTTGTCTGGCGGCTGTCGTGAGAAATGCTTTTGGTCCTGGCCATGGCGGTGACTGCTGGGAGCACGGAGGGCTGTCCCTTCGGCTTCCCTTACCTTATTCACCCAGGTTCAGTTCTCCTCTCATTGTTTTTTAGCATTTGCAACAAGCAAAGCAGTCGATAGGGTTTATTCTTTGATCGGTCGCAATTACGACTGTCGTACGATACCCGGTACTATTACAGCACTTTTTGTAACGAAGGGTAGGGTGCTTGCTGTCACATATCTACCTGTAAACCACAGAAGGTTTGCTGAAGGGTTCGTCCCATTTCATTGCTCGCCTTCAGAATTGGGTCAGGGACCGTGGCAGCCCGAGCAAGCCTCCAGCATCATTAAATCCTTCACCGGAGTTCAGCTGGCGTGGACACATACGCTGGGGCTTCTTCTGCAGATATTGCTGCTGCCCACCAGGCTCTTGTTAGTGTATGGCATTTTTAGCTTTTGGTACTTTTCGGTAAGTTTTTCCCTTCTCATTGGGTTTCTTAACGGAAGTCTTGACTAAGGCTTCTTAAAGCCCGCATTCCCGATTCTTTTTCCCTGAATTTGTGTTGGTGTGTGTCATTCTGCCCTTTTTTTTCTCTTCCCATCGACAGGACAGGACACAAATTCCAGGTCCGAGCGATCAAAGGGGCTGGGGAATTTCCTATTTGTCTTGATTTTCGTGCATTTCCCATTGAGGTAGCTTATCACTGGATGTGTTTTTTTTCTGGGTCCCCAAACGATGGGGGCGTGAGGTGGGGGCGTTTGTCTGTTAATCTCTGTCTCGTAATCTGTCTCCTCTCTTGCCCAGACAGGTGTCCCGTGAATTTCCTTTAATTCGATAAAATCTAGTTCCGACACAGGCTGCGGCCATTCAAGCCCAGAATGTTGAAAACTCTCATTGGTAATCAGTGGTACATAAGCACAGATTTTAAGTTGTTCAGTATGTATGTTCTTTTGTGCTTATCCAGGATTTCTTATGAATTCAATTATTCACATGTCCCAGCTGGAGACAGAGCGAGTGAACTGTTCCATCAAGTAAAATTGCAAATGTTTCAGATAAACAGGATTCTCTTTGGCTGAATCACCAAAAAAACCACTCTGATCTGGTTTATGTCCCATTGCATAATACTGATGAGTTGAAGATTTATTAGGACTTCAGTTCAAACTAAAAAGTTATATAATTTAAAAAATAATTTGTGTAATCACGAGAATCAACAAGAATGATAATGGGGAATAAAGAATTGAACAGGGAATGTGTATCTGAATGTGTATATATTTTAATGCTGTGACTAAATGTATCTGAATGTTTTTAGTGTTGGTTTTGGCAGTTCTGATGCTTTTTTATGGCCATTTTTAAAAGAAACAGTGGGCTGATGAGAGGACATCTTCCTTTTTTATTTACATGTTGAAATGTTTACCCAGCATTCACCCATGGGACAATACACAAATATTTATGCTTCGCAGTGCGGTACAATCCATTTGCTCATCGTACTTAAGAACGAACCTAAAATTGAAGGGATTGGTTATCTGCTCATTCAATATGTTTGTTAATTTGATATCATGAAGACACATTTAAATTCGCATATACTTTTTTCCACCTCTGTTTGTTCCTTGGCACAACAAACGTACGTGTAGAAGGCACAGGGCTTCATATTACACAAGTACGTGGTGAAAAAGACAGTGAGCCAGAATAATGTGTCCATTTGTTTGAGGGGATTGGTCCAATCCAATTTGCCTCTCTTTTACAGACCACGCAAATGGATAACGCTGGACTTTGAAATTTAAAAAAAAACTGCTAAGTAAGTAAGTCGAACGGCATGTTGCGGCTCAAGTCACGCCCAGTTCATTGACCATTAGTTCCACTAATGGGTCGTGGTACATGTATTGTCATGACTGGCCAGAAGTGAGAGAGTGGAACCCGTGTTGTGTATACATTCAGGCCACATACAGCCCTGCAATATTAGCTGTTTGTTTTTGGTACCACATATATTTTTTTAATCATTAAAGAAAGTGGCTTATCCAGTGGAATTCATGGGCGTCAGAATGCACGTTCTGCAGCAAATTCCGCTATCACGGATTCCCGTTTCCTCCAATGTGAACCTCTTATGTTTATTCATGAGCACTCACGTTGCCCGCTCTTCATGCACGCTGCTTTGCTTCAGCGAGTCACCGACCTTTATGGGATGCCGCCTCATTCTGATTGGGAGAATTGAGGAGATGGGTGTTTCACCAGCGGGTTGGAGGCTGGGGGATGTGAGCAGGGTTAGTGACTTGTCATGTCGGAATTTTGTCATGTCCGCACTTGATGAAGATGAACCAGGCCGGCATGTGAAGTGCACTGTTATCCCACTATGCAGGTGTCAGTGCTTAGACCACCACCAACCACATTAAGAGACTGATAGGAATCTGTAATCCTGTCTACCACAAGCTGGGCCCCTGGAAAGGATGGGTCTCTCTTCTGTAAAACACAGCCCCCCCTGTTAGGTCTAGTTTCCCTGTAAAAACCAGTCCCCCTTTAAAGCCCAGTCCCCCTGTAGAACCCAGTCCTCATGTAGAACCCAGTCCTCCTGTAAAGCCCAGTCCCCCTGTAGAACCCAGTCCTCATGTAAAGCCCAGTCCCCCTGTAAAGCCCAGTCCCCCTGTAGAACCCAGTCCCCCTGTAGAACCCAGTCTTCCTGTAAAGCCAAGTCCCCCTGTAGAACCCAGTTCCCCTGTAAAGCCCAGTTCCCCTGTAGAACCCAGTCTTCTGGTAAAACCCAGTCCCCCTTTGGAACCCAGTCTTCCTGTAAAGCCCAGTCCCCCTGTAAAGCCCAGTCTTTTTAACAGTGTTCTGACCAGTTAGTCACTGGGCTGGCACTCTGGTACCCAAGTTTGTGTAGTTTTTCCCGCTGACAGCAGCGAACACATCATAGTAAGCGTTTTCCCAGTTAAACAAGGTACTTCATTGATCCAAAGGCCAGTTTTGGTTGTCATACAAGACTAGTGACATACTTTAATAACATAATGCTCAAATATTTCCTGACTTAAAATAGGAACATTTAAAAAAGGGAACATCCTGTGTGGATGATTAACATTTAAAAAAATCATGAATCTCAAGAGTGATCAAATCTGACCGCAGCTACAGATTCTCAGCTCAGTTGCAGCTGTGCGTTTGGTACATCTGCATCTGTGAATTGGTGATAAGTTTGTGTGGACCGGAAAAGGGCTTTGGCAGCAACTATTGCTTTCAGGCGCTGACTGTTTATCTAACACAATCTGAGGGACTGAGACATCATCGGCCTATTTTTTCACCGTCAGGTTTAATAAAGCATGAATTTTTTTTTTTGCAGAGAAAGAAATACAGGAAGACTATTGGTTTGCAGTGCCTTGTGGAGCAACGAGAGGAGACTTTGTGGATTTTGAGTTTTGTTGTTGAGTGTTCATGGCAGACAGCAATCCTGACGTTTTGGTCCTGGGTCGACGCTCTGATCCACACACGCCGTCCGCATTGTCTCAGCAACTGCTTTTTTTGTGAATGGAGAAATAAACGTACAAGACGTTTCCCCTTCGAAAGGGAAAGACCACAGCAGAGCGGTGAGTTGGCAAGCAGGGGAAACAGGAAAAGAAAGTGATGCCTTTGAGATACAAGATACTAAACTGTTGAGCACGCCTACAGGTGGGCTGCTTCTGAAGGTGGAGCATAAAAGACTGCGATTGGTGACAAGGTTTTGATTTTTTTTTTCACAGGTAAAAATGAAAATGCCTCAGCTGATTCAATGGAGGATACGTTCCTGCATGTGGAGAGTACCAAGGGCCAGGCACCAAGGACCAGGTGTCACCTCCTAACCAGTATCATTGTCGTTAGTATCATTTTCCTCATTTTCTTTCTCTGGAATCAAACCTGTTGAAAATAAGCCCAGTAAAAATTTGGAATGGTTTATTTCACATTCATTTAGAAGAAGAATCACCAAAGGAGTTCTGTCATAGCAGAGACAATCTTAACATTTTATTGTATAAACGTGTGTTAAACTCTGCATAACTACGCATTTCCCTTAAACCACTTGATTGGTACATGTTTCTAATTCCCATTCGATCCTTTAACTTATGGGTTGGCTGCTGCTATCCAATTTTGTGAACAAAAAAAAACAAAACACTATTTTCCCCAACTTCTGCTTGAGCTGGTTTTTGCAAAAGCGAACTTACCCCGTTATTTTCTCACAAGCACTAAATATTGCAACCGTCAACTGCTGCTATAGCACCTCACACAAAAACCTTTTCTTTCTAAGACAAAAATCTGAGTTCTGAATGAAAATGTAAAAGTTATTTACTACGTCATCCCATTATCAGATTGTCTATCATAATGAGATTTTTACAGAATTCCCAATCACATTACTTCCCTTGAAATGTATTGCCTTTACTTGGGACATACTGGAAGATCCACTAGGGTAGGAAAAGCAGAAATGGAATGGTGACTTCGGTAAGAATGCCTTGATCAAAAGCACTTTGGTACTACTGCTCCCTCTGGTGGCAAAATGGCATAAATGATGCACTCACAGACTTGTGAAAAGGAACCTGGTATTCGCTGGGGTGAAGAGGTGTTTTGACCAATAATCTACAAAGGCCGTCCTGCTATTAGTTTTACGTTTTCCTGTATGTACTGTTACTTAAACTATTAAAAGAAACTACTGTAGTCTCATCAAAGCTTCTGAATGAAGACCAAATGTGCATATATGGCGATATTATTATAATAATGTTATTTTACTCAATGAATGAATTATATCAAGTTGGGCCTCCTGTTTGTCTCGGTCAACAAAGGTGCTAACGCAAGATTCCTGCGTGCCCTGTGAGCTGAAATGAGTAGGTTCAACCCCTGACATCACCCGATTGTGACCAGGAGAGAGCACCGTGGCGGTGCAGAGAGCGCATCTCGAGCTTGGGCGGGGGCAATTGGCAAGGGCTTCTCTCGGCTTGTCGCTGACCGGTGTCTCTTGTCGGCTAACCAGGGACCCGCAGACCGGCAGTGCCGTCGAGAGGGAGGGGCCTTTCATCCAAGCGGCGCTGAACCTCTTGTGTGGGCTGTGTAGCCTGCAGAGTGTAGAAGAGACAGCTGGCCTGAAGGCGGATAGGATATGACCTTCCTTGGATGTGCAGTTCCCAAACCACTATTGCACATTGCTGACTATTGTAAACATTCAGAGTCATCCGGAAAGAAATTCTTAGGGCCAAGTATAAATGCAAAAATTGGAAATGGGGGGATAGCAAACTTGTGAATCACAGTACAAAATCAATGGAGTTTAGGAGTTATTTAGGGTTATTTTCTATTGACTGATTTAGACAACACACATGTATTGTGCCAGAGATTGGTTAAGTCAAACCCTTTATTTATTTAACTTGTTGAACTATTAGGCTAAATATTAGGACCATGAAGAATGTATTTCACTATTTAAAGAGAGCTAGAAAATATACAAGACTGAGGCACTATAGGAACAGGAGACTTAACCCTGCATTGCAAACAAAAGAAAACATTCCTCCATCAAAAGGGAGCAATCAAGAAACAAATTAAAGCGAATCTTTGTCTTGGGTAATTGCAATCTTCTACTAGAAAATGCAGACCATTGCAAATTAACGGCTTGTTGTTTATTTTACATGAAATTGCCAACACTGACCTTCAACAAGACCTTGTACACTTTTTAACAATTAAAATAAGGTGAACTATTTGTGAAAGGTTAAACTGAGTTGACTGCCTAGTGAAGCATGATTCCTAAACGCATTACAATTAGACCTTCTCTGTGTTTTGTTTTGATCTATTCTGATCACTGAAACCCCCTTTACAGTTCAGCCATTCACTTCAGCCTAGGGGTGGATTTTCAGGGCTTTTGATATTTTCATATGTGCTGAAACCTTTTTTTGTAATTTTTTAAAAATAAAGTTTCGTACACATGCAACTAGGTACTGCAAAAAATATAACGCCAGTAGTGCACATCTTTTCAATGTAAATTCCATTACCTTCCCTAGAGAATCACGCATTCCTCCAATTTCATTCCAATTAAGGACATAATAGTAACATAGTGAGGTCCATTTCTGTACTTCTTTGTGCTCAGGGGCATTGTCATGCTGAAATGGGAAAGGGCCTCCTCCAAACTGATGCCACAAAGTTGGAATCACGTCATCTAGAATGGCATTCTACGCTGTAGCTTTAAGATTTCCCTTTACTGAAACCAAGGGACCTGCCCCGAGCCCCAGACCATTATTCCTCCTCCCCCAAACTTCACAGTTGGTGCTACGCATTCTCCTGGCATCCACCACACCCCAATTAAGCGTGATTCGTCACTCCAGAGAACGCGTTTCCACTGCTCCAGAGTCCAATGGCAGCAAGCCTTATCTTTGGCCTGTGTACGGCTGCTTGGCTGTGGAAACCCATTTCGTGAAGTTCCAGACGGTTCTTGTGTTGACGTCGCTGCCTGAGGCAGTTTGAATCCTGGTAGTGAAGGCTTCAGCACTCAGCAAAGGGCAGGTCGATGTGAACATGCGATATGAACATATGAACTCATATGGAGGATGAAGACAGAGAGTTTGAATTTACTGTGAATACAGACCTTTAACAACGTTCCGCTTGAATTGTGACTTTTGATTAGATTAAGTCACTCTTGAAGGGTTTTGTTATGATCACTGAAAGGTTTCTATATTAAACTAAATTCTAGAATTTTTTTTTGGTGTTGTTTTTATTAAATAATAAAATAATGCTACAATTTAACCTGCATTTCAGACCACTGGAAACTATTTTGTACTGCAGCCAATTGACCATCAGAGGGCAGCAATAAAATACATATGCAAGATTAATTTTTTTTAAATCAATGGTTCTGGCACCCTATTTCTATTGGTTAGTTTGCATTCCTATCATGCTAGTTAAAAGACAATAACACAAGCCTTCCTAATCACGTAATACAATATTAATGTGCAATTTGCTACATTTTAAATTTTTGAACGTTACAGTAGTTACAGTCTAGTAACTGCTGTTAGGAGTTACTCTACTTGATGGCACAACGTCTTTCCTGTTATAAATGTTATGTTAAATTACGTCTCTTGTATTTCATGTGGTGTAAATGCAAAAATAACGATTTAATGTTTCATAAAAGCAATTAGACACTCAAGGAAGTGTGTTGACTCCTTTATTGGTACGGCTGCGATGACAAGTAGCTTTCAAATATTAATTTAAAAAAAAACATTTTGAACTGGTTTCACTAACTGTAAACGGAAAGCTACTTGTTTTCACTTATTCTCCTGAGCTTTTCAGATGTCGAAGCGTAGGTGAAGGTTGTAATGTGCCCCAAAGACACCAAAACATGTTCGCAGTTACTGTGCTTCGATTTTTCAAGCCAACATACATATGTGTATGCATGTGTGTAAGTAATTTTAGGTTATAGGCCAAAATTCTAATAATAACGTGGTCCATTCTTGTCCATAGTCGAGGGAAAAAACATAGTAAAGAATGTATAATGTTTGCCAAAAAGCATATTTATTTCATTTGTTGACCAGGTTTATGTTATAACTAAACTGCTTATAAGAAAAACGGCAGCACAGTCATGTCTTTCAGGAATGAAGAAGTGTTGTTACAGAAAATAAAGTGCGTTAATTAAGTTCAACATATTCAGTCCATTTGTTTAAAGTGATCTGAAGAGCAGATAACGGCTAGGAAACAAACGAATTTTGGTGCAATTTCACTTCATTTCAGTTAATTTCATATATACAAATGTGGACAGACTGCGCTTAGCGGTGAAAGAAGCAACTGCAAGCCCTGTAAACCCGCCACACATTGAAGAAACTGGATTAGACTGGGAAATGTATGTTGAAAAGCTACTGATTTATCTCAAAACCAGACACCAATTTATATGGTATATGTTGATTTAAATTGAACTACAAATATGGTTTCCAGTTAACTGGGCTTAAACTAGGTTTAAAATGTATTCGGTGTTTTAAAATGTAAGCATAAAGCTTTTGTCATGGTTAAGAGTTAAAAAGAAGATTTTTCTTAAGAAAATACGTCTTTTAAGCCAGTTGGGAGAAAGTAAAACAGTGCCACATGTCCGATTATTTCTACAGCTACTTATTTTCGTAATGTATTTTAAGCATGGTCTATAATCACAACAAACTGAAAAATCTGGTGTGTCTTTAGGACTGCCCCTTCACCACTTAGATGGAAAAGAAAGTTTTTTTTTTTTAAGAGGACGGTCCATTTTTTCCCCCTTCGTACCAAACAGTTATAGTAAAAAATGACATGCTCCCATGGATTCTAGGTCTAAAACAATGACCCAGACACACAGGAATACAACTTTTTAGTGTTTTTATAAAACGTTTTAACAAAATATAGCCGGCCGAAATTTAAATATGGATAAATAGCTAGAAAATAGTTTTCATTTTAATTCAAATAATTTTTAGACTTAAGATCAACATGTAGATAGAGGGTACACAGTTCCTCCCCTATGCATTACTAAGACAACAATTAGCTTTACGCAACAAAATTTGGCAATTACGCTCAAAGTTCATAAATACAAAATACATTTTCAAAAACGTAAGCTTTTCAGAAAAACATAAAACAATGACATTTCAAATTTGTGAAGTTTCCAACTTTCCACATCTTTGGTGAGTCTCAATTAAAACAAAATAGTCAAACCCACTGTGGAAATCAATATTAAAATCACTGTTTGTGTCTATACACATTTACACTTATGACGGCTAAAGGTATTTATTTGAACCTTATTTTTTTGCCATGTCTAATAGCATTGTAAATTGTATTGTAAAATGTGGGCAAAACAATTTACATGTGTTAATGAAGAACTGGGTGGTTACTGGAAAAACCTTTTCACAGCATTTCACAATGTTACTGGAATTGTTGTGGTGTCGGTCATTGTTATATGTGGGATGTCTAATACTGGTATATATATATAAAAAAAAAAAAAAAACCTAATTTAAAATTTTAAAGATTTTGTGAAAGCTTTGTCTTGACTAAAACACAACATTGTTGTAATTGTTATTTTGTTATTTTCAGCGTGTTGACAGAATTAAGATATATGTGTGTATATATATTTTACTGTATATTCTGAATTTGAATAACTGTGGTACGTATGTACAGTTTGTTGAGCTCGGTTTGCAATGGCAAATCCATAGCATTCTGACTAACTCTTGAAAAACTTTTGAAAAATAAGTTTTTTTAAACTTAAGATACGAAAGAGGAATGACCGGGCTGAATTCTGCAACTTCTACTTCTTTGTTCTTTGCCTTAGAGAAAATGCAATTGTTGATTAAAGATGTAGCCAGTAGAGGGCGCTACAAGATTTAAGCTGACTTCAAGAGTCTCTTGTGTTCAGCCGAGGGTGTTTTTGTTGTTGTTGTGGTTATTACCATTGAAACATTGCGACCAAGTTGCCAACATTGATATAAGTAGTTGTAATTACTTTATCATGTTAGGTGAAAGTTTAAAAAACCCACTGTAAGTATTTCTGTAAGCGTTTTTTCTGGGACCCACATTATGACACCTGATTCTTATATAGGGTTATTGCAGTGGCCTGAAATCATTGTCAAGTGTTTTCTTTTTTCTTTTTATTTGCAGTTAACTAACCATTGGGCAACCGTTAATAGTTGATGCCTTTCTTATATGTTTCTTAGGTTTACATTTTTCTTCTTTAACAAATTTGAGCCGTTTTACTAAGTCTCATAATTTAGCATCCAGAAAGGATCCATGTTAAGTTCAGGATATAAGGTGTAAATCCTTTTGATCACTTGTCCAAATCATAACAGGCTGTTTATAATTAATCCATAAAAGAACACTTTTAAAAACAATATAGCAAATTTACATTTTAGTACATTTTATAACCTGAACTGTAATTTTAATTTAAGAAGATAAAATAAAAGTTAAGATTTAAAAGTTTGATTTAATAATGAGACGTTTTTAAAAAATTTTGTCAAGAATTGAGAAAACAAGAATGAAAGATGCTTCTGACAAATTATATTAATCATTAATTTTATGTTTTTAATCTAAATAAATTGTATGGACTACTTAACGACATTAAACTGCTAGTAAATAGCACTAATTAATTTAGTAATTGAAGTTCGTCTCCTTAAATCACAAAGGAAAAAGAATGCGTAACTATTTAGGAATAATTTTCTCAGTAATACTGACATTAGCAATACAAATTTGTGCTGTCTTTCAAACCACAAAGTTAAAGAATTTTTGGACCGCAAAGATGGAATCCTGGTCCAACCTTCCATAAAATGCCTGATTTACACCTGGAAACACATAGTGAAATAATTTATACTCCAGGTAATGAGTTAATGTAGAGGCCAAGAGGAAAATATCGTGTCTCTACAGGATCTGGCAGCCCCCAGGTTAATCATACAAGATGTGCTTGGTAACAATTGGCTACTATTTATGTAGAGGGACAAACATTTGTATTGTATTCTGGGTAAATAAAAAGGACATTTTGGACCAACTATCATTACCCAAGACCGTATCTCAACTTCTGTCTATATGCAGGGCAAATACTTGTTTTAAACCAAGGCTTCACATGATTACAATAACCCAAAATATGAATATGGAAATTGACCTGAAATCATTTCAAAAATTACAATATAAATAGAAACTCATTTTAAAAATAAATAAAGTGTAGTCTTTTTCAGTCATTTAGGGTATAAAATGATAAAACCTTATCATTGAAAAAATAACTAATAAGAAAAATTACAGAAATTGGAAATTGGTTTTGCGTTGTCGTTTTGAAGTTACCAAAATATCAAAAATGTTTGACCTCCTAGCCCTGTTCATCTCTGGTAAATTTAATTATTACTCTATTAATACGACCCTTGAAGTCAGGCAAGAAATTTCCTGGAGGCATCAATTGTATTAATTGGCTATCTAGTTAGTTGCCTCTGGGATGGGAGGGATATGCTTGAGCCTCATGGCCCAGGGGTCAGAGGTCGGGGAGTAGAATGTCTGATGGGAGAGGACATCCTCGCGAGCCAGGGCAAACGCAAACACTCCCCTCTTCCTCTCCACGCTTTCCACGTGGTTCCTGTCCAGAAGCTTCACTTCCAGACTCTCCCTGCAGCTGTCGTCCAAGTCCTCGAAGCTCAAGTTGCCTCCGCCCAGGCGCGGCCTGTCCACGAGGCCGGCACCACTGACCGCATGGCCGACTGGGAGGAGCCTGTTGCCGTCGCCGACGTCCCTGCCTCCGTGGCGGGGAGCAGATGGGTAGATGAAGCTGGCGGAGCGCCAGGCGGGAGGCTTGCGGCCCCGTCGAGGGCGAGAGATGCGGCAGCTCTGCCTCTTGATGTGGCGGTGCAGGTGGTCGGAGCGTGTGAAGCTCTTGTAGCAGTGCTCGCACTGGTAGGGCCGCACCCCTGTGTGGATGCGCAGATGGTTCTTCAGGTCGTAGTTGTGGACGAACTTGGAGTTGCAGTGGAGGCAGATGTACGGACGCTCGCCCGTGTGCTTGCGCATATGGATTTTCAGTTTGTCTTGCCTGCGAGGAGAGAACGGAATGTGAGATCTGAGAATGAAATATTATCCGTTTAAAGATGGATCAGAGAAAATATGAAAACTTTGTAACATCGGGAAATGAATAACGTATGACGAATTCGGTGGATTGCTTGTTTTTCCTGTTTTACATAATTGATATACGTAGATAAGATATGGACTGTATGAATCAACTGAATTTGAACACAAAAAGTAGTTTGTTCATTGTGGTTTTGATGAAGAGCTTTTGTCGTCTCTATCAGTGTGAGCTGGCTATCTGGCTGCTTTAAGTTGCATTCTAGTGAATAGAATTTTACTGAAAGAAACAAATGCGTATGTTTAAAAAAAAAAAATTATTTCACAATGGGTGACTCACCTGGTAAATCGGACCTCACAGATGGTGCACATGTATGGCTTCTCTCCGGTGTGGGTCCTCATGTGCCGAGGCAGTTTTCCTGCGCCCTGGATCACCTTGTTACAAATCGGGCACTGCTGGGATGCTTTGGGCTTCATTTTCCTCTCTTCCTCCAACTGCCAAGGTGGGAAGAGGGACTGGAGATGCGAGGCACTGAGGAAGCTGAGGTACGGCCGGAAGTCGGTCTCGTCCTTGATGTGCCCGAGATGGGGATCCGTCCCCGCGCCTAGGCCTGCACTCACCAAGTCCTTCGCAAAGTCAGTGTGAAATGGGCTTGCCGGGACGTCTTCCCTCAGCTCCTCCTTAATACCCTCCTTTTTCACCGCCAGGTCCAGCGGCCTGCTCTCCATTTCTCGGTGGTATGGATGAGGGCTGGGGTTTGAGTTTAGAATCTGGGGAAAGCCTAGAAACTCCCCTGGCCACATGGGAGGAAACAACCCTGGGAGTAGTGAGGAAAAACTTGATCTACTGCCCAAGTCCGATATCTTTGGGCACAGTCCTTCCTGTAATAGGGATTCGATTGAGAAGTTCTTTAGGACTTTGCTCTCTGAGTTTTCAGAGTCCCTGGGTTTCTCACTGAAAACTGTGGCGTCAGGAGCTCTCTGTCTGTCAGACAGGCCCTCCTGCTGAGAGGCGCTTGGTGGACATTCTCCTTTACCCGTCACCACCCGACTCTCAGAAGTCTGAGATGACTTTTCACTGACTTCATTATCTTCATGATCCTCCTCTTTAGATTCCTCCCCTTCTTCCTCAACGTCGTCATCCTCCTCCTCCTCCTCCTCCTCCTCTTCTTCCTCCTCCTCTTCCTCGTCATGTTCTCCTCCCGCCGTGTCCATGATCTCCAGGCACACGTTGACGATGCAGGGAATCTCCAGCATCTGAGCCGCGTTAAGGATCTCCTTCACGTTTGAGGTGGTTATGGTGAGTGTGGACGTGTACGCAAACTCCAGAATCGCTGTCAGGGAGTCAGGCTCGACAAAGTCAATCTCGTAGACATTGTGCTGATGGCAGTCCATCCCCACCGTGAAGAGCTTTTTAAAGTACTGGCTGCAGGCTGCCAGGACTGAGCGATGTGTGCGGTACTCCTGGTCACGGACAATGAGAACGAGGTCGCACAGGAGACCGTCCCGTCTCTGCTGGTTCAGGCTGCAGAGGACATCGCTGCTATGGTTGGGGAAGGGGATCCCAATCAGGTCATCTTCTCTGTTGCTCATCCTTACGCGTGAAGCTCTGCCAAAAGATGCACAGAAGTCGTCATTCAACAACTCTTTCCATGGCAAGAATTGTCAGCATTATCTTCTTCATCTGACACAAACCTGTACCTGCTAGCCTCTACTTCTTTGCTGTTCTGCCCTTTTGTTTTGTTTTTTTAAATACTTTCCTGATGCCTTGATAATACACACTAAGAGAACAAGATTCTGATGCATTTCTTGCATTGATTTTCCTTGGTTCCAGAATTTGGACCATCAGGGTTAATTTGTTGCCATAGTAAAGATGAGAGCACCAGGGTTGGCTAGCTTTCATGTACATATTTTTCCCACTTAGCTACCTACCAGTGACCATCATGTCCGCAATTTAACAAAACTGTTACGGCTGGACTTATCTAATTGCTTTATTGTAAACAATATTTAGATGCATTAATGGTATACTTTATTTTTTAATTTTGAAAAGATTTATCATAAATATACACATTCATTTCAAATACATAAATAAATCATTTTAAGCACTTGTAAAATTAAATCAAGTAGTTATGGTACCTTAAACACATATCCTCCTGCACAGATATGTATATACATATTTTGTGATTCGTAACACAATTACTCGTGTAATCTTCAGTAAGTAAGTGAAAAAATTGGTAAGACCCCTCTCCACACGGTTGAAATTACACACAAGCAACAACTGACAGCATTTGTGATGAGTCTTCCCCACACAGAAGTTAGACCCTTTTTTTATAGACAGGTTGAGTAAACAAGAAACTAGCAGCCCCTCCCTGGAAGATCCAGCCAAGTGAAACAGCTGCAGGGCTAAAACAACAGGCTCGATAAGAGAGGCCAGCCGCGCAGAGGTCAGCCACTCTGGGAAGCCTTGCTGCTGTATTTGTTTAAATGCGCTCCGCTTAATTACAATGTGGAGAGGATCTGAAGAGGATGTACCACAGACGGAGGGGGAGGAGGGCACAGGTTTCCCACCGCAAGGCCCTGGCTCGCCATTTCGTGCAGACGCCTTAACTCTTTCCCCCGTAGACACTGAACACCAACGCTCCGCGCAGCACCCTGAACACTGGGAGGTCAGAGCGGCGATGTCCCGTTCATTTCCGTTAGAACAGGGGCCGTGAGCCAGTTCATATCACATCCGGGCTTTGGCGATTTTTCGCATCGGTCTTTTAAACAGTTCAGACACCGTCAGCGGGAAGTTTGGTGAAGTGAAACAGGACAAATGTTGTTCTTACGGTTGTCTTCACACCGAGCGCGTTGATAAAGTACGTAATTCATATCAGAATAGCAACTCGATGATGGTAATTTCGGGATCGTAAAAAAAGCCGCACACGTCGTGCACATCTAACTGGCGACTTCATCTAATTTCACGAAGTCATTGGTGATGTAATTTTATTGGGCGTGCTTGGCCCCGGGTGTAGGGTCACTGCAGACTGTGCTGCCCCAGCACTCAGCTCTCCCGTCCCGCCAGTGCAGTCATAATTCACTCTCTGCTCTCCCACGAGAAACCTGTAGAGTAGGCATCTTCTGCAGCCCTGCCACCATGCCATCATTAATGGGCTCGGGCTAACACTTTGCTGTTTACCAACTTGCCCCCGAATCCCTGAACTAGTGATTGAAACAGAGGAATGCGTCTGTCAGTGGCTGGACCGGAGGTTGAGATTAGTTGTTTTGTGATCCTTTGCTACAGTGATGGTCTGTGTTGACAGTTGCCAGCGGATAAAGAAGCTCTGTGTTGTGATGAGTGTTGTGACTGCCCACACTTTGGCGTGCGTTATCTGACAGTATCAAAAAACTACGTTATGGGCCTATAGGGTTCAGTGCATTTTTTTGCCAAAAAAATAACAAGAAACGAAACAATTAAATCTCATTACCAGATGAAACAATTTAAATTAAATCTGAAGGGATAGAAGCTGAGGACAACTGTCCAATCATACAACCGGTTGATCAATTTGTATTTCTACACTGCTTTTCTTAGCTATTTCACGGCCTGTACTGTAATGGCTTCTTGGCCATTTTTTTGCCAAGTTGCATATTTTAAGAAGATGAAGCACCCGCACTTAATTTCGCCTTGTCTGAAAGTAAACAATTGTCTATTAAAGGAGGTTTGATTTTGAGAAAATGTACAAAACACAGTGTTTAGTACCAAAGCCCTAATTCTCAGCCTTATACAATAGATACCATTACGACACCTCACCTTACGCTGTGTGTAACTGTATAAATATGAAGCCTTTTTACAAAGGCTGTGAGGTTATCTCCCCCTAACGTTGACACACACATTGTCCCTAGCTTGCGTATAGGAATGGCTTTTGGTACTGATAATGGTCATTTAAAAAAATTATTCATTTACTTTTTTTACAGTCACGGACACGTAATTTTGACCCATGCCTAAATACGATAAAAGGATTTAAGTAGCAACATTTTAGATTTTTTGAGGCAAAGAAAAGCTTGTGATATTTTTTAAATATATGTCTTCAGCTGCTTCATTGTACTTAATAACCTAGCTATTTTATTTAATAAACTTTCATTATAGCTACAGCCTTGGGGTGCGGCGTTCTCTGTGTAAACTAGGGTTTGTCTCTTGTAAGCAAGGTCAAAGTTATATATTTGCATTGTAAGTCAAGTGGTATGTTTTTTATCTTTTTAATTCTATTTGTTTGTTTCAGTTTTCTTCTTATTGATGCAGGAGCATATGGGGGGGGGGGGATGATGTTATCCACTGCACCAAACCAACTGTTCGGGCTGTAATGCTGTTGTTAATGAGGACTTTTTTTGTCCACTGGGTTCGCAGCTTTTTGTTCTACTCAATAGTTTAAAATTATTAATATTACTTAGCAAGAACTGAGAGTAAATGTTCAATCATGAACGTAGATGATAAATCATCTTAGAGCATGATATGTGTGTTGCAAAAATCTTATTAGAATGATCCATTGCATTCTTGACTATGAAAAAATCTTACATTATGGTCACTGTGAGAACAATTAGAATTGTTATAGTTTAATTTCTTTACCACTTTGCATACCACAGTACCAGACTTCAGGAAAATTCAAACTACACTGAACTTAAAAAAAAAAAAATGCTATCATCAGGATTAGTGACGTGCCGAAATGACGTAAAGCGTCTGCCAAGCTGACACAAAACAAAGTTACAACTGCTTCGTTTGTTGTTTCAGTATCATGACTAAACAGTCCTGCCTTTTCACCTTAAGCTTGTGTCTCTGAATAACGAATCCAACTACAACACGGGAGGCAACAACAGCCAATCGTCGGTGAAAACAACATCTAATTACACCCTTCTGCTCTGTTGTGCAATGGAGAGAATAATCTCCGCATTATGTGAGTATGTCAAGCAACCTGCTTTCCCCCACGGACAATGAAACAGAATTCATAAAATCCAATACATCAGTTGCCAAAATAAAGAAGCAGCCTCAAAAAATCAGTGTTCAGAATAGATGGAAAGCAAAAGATACTTTAAATCTGTCCTTCAGAAACCTGCTAACATCACTTCAAACTATTTGCTTAAAATTGTATTGCAATTTATAGTTACCACTGCACCCAAGTTCCTTAGAGTGTCTGTCTGTAGTGCTACAAAAATAGTTATAGCCGTCTCTAAATTACCACAGTTTTCCACAGAGAGAGATTCTGTCACTTTGTTAGTCGAGGTATCTGGGGAAGAAGGCAGGAAAACAAAACAACTGTCTTACCATAGAAACCGCTATGTATGCACTCAGGCACATATACCTGGACATCTTCAGTACTTTCAGCTCACAGCGTTCACCACCCACCTTGTGTTTCCTCACGTTTTTATCCCAAGGCAAAATTGCAATGCGCAGTGACCTTTCTCATCTCCTCTTCACAACGGAGAGAGGCTGTCTTTCCATTCAGTCACCTTTCATCAGTCACCCATTCAGAAAGAGGAATATCCAATAAAAACACTCACAAAAAGAAAAAAGAAAAAAATTGATGATAAGCGTGAGAATCTCCCCTTTAGAGATGGGCTTATAAGGAATAGTGGAGTAGTGGAGAGAAAGGCTGGTTTGTAGCACTGTGGGAAGAGAGACCAGCAGTACTGCAATGTGGAGATGTCGCACCGCTAGTTTTTATAGCAGGGTGGGTAGCTGAAAGATAATAATACCCCATCCTCCTCCACAACACAAGTTAAGCACAGTATGTAATAAGCTCATGCCTCAGACACCCTTTGATTTCGGTCAGACAAAATGAATTTTTAGTTTTGTCAAAATTACTTTAAGTGAGGGAGCGTTGGGCGGAGGGGGGGGGGGGGGGGTTAAAAAATTTCAAAAATAGGTTTTTTAAAAAAAAAAATTTAAAAAAAAATAAATTAAAAAAAAAAAAGAAAAAAAAAAAAAAAAAAAAAAAAAAAAAAAAAAAATAAAAAAGAAAAAGAA